>JAOPUB010020727.1:0-11672 GCA_027564055.1 Neptis clinioides
ATGGCTTTGAAGCCTAAGAGCGACAGCGTTAGGCAGCAGGTCTGGAGCGATGGTTTTTAGTGGGTATTCTGGCAGGGAGAATATGAGCCCTACATAAAACATGGCAGGGATGCGTAAACTGCATTTTCCATAAGAAAAAAGGGGATTGAAGATAGAATATCGAAGCTGTTGGAGTGCCAGGGCATGTGATTCGTGCGAAGATTTATTTTTGATTGAACAATGCAATAACTCCCCTATTAAAGGAAACGAAGAGGTTACATAACACAATTGTATTTACACAAGCATCTTCTCTCCAGCACATTACTTCAAAATCCGAAATCCTGAAACCGATGAATTTCCGAACTGTGAGTTGGAGCAAATTTAGGGAATCTGAAAACTGATTGATACGAAAATGAAAGGTATGGTTTCTCTACTCTAATATATAATAATACACGCTGTATTAAATCACTCTATATATTGATAAAAACCTCATCAAAATCGATTAAGTGGTTTAGAAGATCTTAGCGATGCAGTGTACAATATATTGGTGCTTACAACTTACCAACCATTCGATTTCTCCATCTTTCTGTATGGCGCAGAGACGTGGACCCTCAAATAAGCGGACAGCCGGTGCATTGACGCGTTTGAGATGAGGTGCTGGAGTAGGATACTTGGAGTTCATTAGACGGAACACAGAACCAGAGATTCCTTAACGCAACTGAATATACCATCATATGCTTGCGGAGTTTTGAATTCTTCGACCACATAGACAGAAAGAAGGAAAATAACCTTGAAAAGCTGCTGATAACAGGCAAGGTGGATAGGAAGAGCCATGCTTGTCCATGCCGCCGAATATAGTCCTGGACAAAGTAATTCATAGAGGCCACGACCCTCGGCAGTGAGGACAAACTACGCTAGGGAGAGGAGGACAACGGTACAAACATATTTTATGATTATTCCACAGGTACTCTGTTCTTAGGATAAAAAGGAGTTTAGGTTTGATTCAAGTTATAAAAGCAAGTATTTTCAGTCGTTTCTAAATGATTGAGAAACAAATATTCATACATACAACCAACTAATACTGAATATTTCAATCCTCTCTAGAGTTTAGGTCTTGTATAGAATAAAAATGATTACAACAAAGTGAAGGTCATGTATTTTTGTTGTTACATTAATATACTGTTAGGATAACACGGTCAAGCAGTGATGGCGATAGATAGCAAATAAAACGTAATAGTTTCTTTAAAGATATATAGACAAAAGAAGAAGCTATAAGGGTTAAAAACTCAATATTTAGCTCAGGGGTTCCTTTTGACGTAGGGGATCACTAAGTCAGTATGAAGGTCCTTCATTGAGTCATGAAACACGTGTAGAATATTTCAGTGTAAATTCCCTCACCGAAGCGAGGGCGGGCTAGTTAAAAATAATTCACAAGTCATTCTTAGTGGCTCGTAAAACAAATATAGTGTTAGAGATAATTTAATGACGCACTGCTGACTGCAGACTGTTGTACATTGTTGAAGATATTTCTGTTTGTATGTGTAAAGACGTTTTATCTTTTAATTCTTTGCACATATTAAGTGTTTTGCAACCTCATTATGTTAATAAAAACTCAGCCAAGCGTGAGCTGGAGGATTCCATATTAAGAGTTCCGTAAAATCTCATCATTAAATCCTCAAGAATAAATCCGCTTTTAAATTGTACATGCGATGTCTCATTCTCCTCGCCCGATATACCCACGTAGAAGAACCTACTCTGATACTGATGTACCTGCTCGGCCTCTAGAGCTTACATCAGAAGTGGGATACGAAGGGCCAAATATTGAGGAGAAGAAACGGAAGCAGCGAGAAACTACCACGTGTGACGTCTTGAGCGGAATGGAAGCGATACTTTCTCGATTATTGGCCGCTACACAAGCTCCAGCTACAGTGAAGAACGATTCTACGAAGCTCATTAAGTTTGACCCTGATGAAGAAGGTGCTGATATTGAAGGTTGGTGCAAGTTGACGGAAATAATTGTGACCAGTAGAAACCTAGAAGGCGTCGAGTTGTTGCTAGCCCTTACACACTCGTTGAAGGGACGGGCTGCTACTGCACTGACATGTCTCAGCCTGGAAGAGATGAAGTGGCCACGTGTAAAGGAACTACTTCTAACGAAATTTGCGCGGCCTATGCTACCTCAAGATTACTTTGATGACGTCATGCGATTTCAAATTGCCCACAAGGAAACCGCTTGCCAAGCTGCTACGCGATTGTGGACCCTAATTGAACGCATTCCTCGAGTGACTATGCCTGAAGACATTATTACTGGATTTGTTATGTCTACCCTCTGCTTCAAAGATAATTTCATAAAAAGAGAGCTAAATGGACAAGATATTACTACGAGGGCACAACTATTTAGAAAATTGAATGGCATTTCAAATAAAAGAAGACACGACGTCGGCGACCACGATTTTGAAGCGAAGCGGTTGAAGAGCGGCGACACACGATTCAAAGGCAACTGTCATCGCTGCGGGTCTCCTGGACACAAACAAGTGGATTGTACGAGCAAGAAGCCCCCGGCTGCCCAGAATCCTGCGTCTACTTCGAAGGAGGTTCCTGACCAGAGGTCCTGCTTCGTGTGTGGCAAACCTGGCCACATCGCTCCAGCCTGTCCAGACAAGGTGGTCAAAGAGGTCCACTTGTGCAGCCATCAATCAGCAAGGAGTACGCTAGCAACATCATCGGGTGAGCTCGTCCAATTTTTATTTGATAGTGGTTCTGCATGCTCCTTGGTTAGATCAGACTTTGTTTCAAAATTATCGGGAACTAAACGCAATGATACGGTTTATCTTACGGGGGTAGGTCAAGGAAACATTCTTTGCGATTCTCAAATTCTCAGTGATATAGTTGTAGAGGGCCTTAAGCTGTCGGTTTTGTTTCACATCGTTCCATCCAACGGTATTTCAGAGTCTGTTATTTTGGGAAGGGACATTCTTGAGCAGGGAGTGAGCGTTCAAATTAGCGATGATAGAATTCAATTTAAAAAGGCGAAGGACTGTAATATTTGTAATAACGTTAATTTGAATGACATTGATACTGACCTTGAAGGGGAACATAAAAGAGAACTACTTAGAATACTCCACAAGTATAGTGATTATTTTACTGACGGTATTCCTACGCGACGTGTGACTACAGGGGAAATTAACATTGATTTAATTGATTCTAATAAGAAAGTACATAGACATCCATATAGACTTTCCGCTAGTGAAAAGGAGGTAGTACGGGAAAAAGTTCAGTCACTTTTAGATGCTGGGGTTATTCGCGAGAGTAGATCTTCCTTTGCGAGCCCGATTCTTCTGGTTCAAAAGCAGAATGGGTCTGATAGAATGTGTGTAGACTATAGGGAACTGAATGCTAACACGAAGCCTGAACATTACCCTCTACCACGTGTTGATGAACAAATTGATCGTCTTAATGGAGCTCATTTCTTTTCTACGCTTGATATGGCGTCAGGCTTCCATCAGATTCCGGTTCACCCAGATTCTGTTGAGCGTACTGCCTTTGTGACCCCAGATGGGCAGTACGAATATTTGGCTATGCCTTTTGGTCTTCGAAATGCACCCTCTGTTTATCAAAGGAGTATTAACAATGCCCTTAGACCTGTAAATGATTTTGCAACGGCTTACATGGATGATGTTCTTTGCTACTCTGCAGACATATCTGAAGGTTTGAATCGTCTTGATTTGGTACTGAAATCGTTGTGCGAGGCTGGGTTCTCCCTAAATATTTCCAAATGTAAATTTATGAAAAAGCAAGTTAATTATTTAGGTTACTCTATTCAAGCCGGTGAGGTGAGACCGAACACCAAAAAGATTCAAGCCCTTATTGACGCTCCAGTTCCTAAAACAGCTACGCAAGTCCGCCAGTTTTTGGGTTTAGCTTCGTACTTCCGGCGTTTCATACCTAATTTCTCAAAGGTAGCTGGTCCTCTATATCCGCTTACTAAATTGAAGGGGCCTATCAAGTGGGAAGACAAGCACGACGAAGTTCACAAAACCATTGTAAAAATTTTGACTTCCGAACCGGTGCTGACCATATTCGACCCTGACTTGCCCGTAGAATTACACACAGATGCGAGTTCTGATGGCTATGGTGCCATCTTGATCCAGAAAAAGGATAATACCCCACATGTTGTTGAGTATTTTAGTCGCCGCACGACTGAGGCAGAATCGAGGTATCACTCTTATGAGCTCGAGACACTGGCAGTCGTGCGTGCAGTTGAACATTTTCGGCATTACCTTTATGGGCAACATTTCACAGTCTTTACCGACTGTAACTCGTTAAAAGCCTCAAAGTCCAAAACTGACTTGACTCCGAGGGTACACCGCTGGTGGGCCTTTTTGCAGGCGTATTCTTTCGACATTATATATCGTGAGGGTCGTAACATGGAACATGCTGATTTTCTTTCGAGAAATCATCCTCCAATGAATGAAGGTAGTTCTCCGCTCCCTAAGAAAACTGTGAACTTTGTTGAGTTGCACAGTGGCTGGCTTTCAGTAGAGCAACAAAGAGATCCTGAAATCCAAGACCTTGTTAGGAAACACACTGAAAACGTCCTCCCTGAATCAATAGCCCATACTTATGACGTAAGAGATAACCTTCTTTATAGAAAAATTGAGAGAAATAAGCGTACTTCCTGGCTACCCGTAGTTCCTCGATCCCTTATGTGGACGCTCATAAGTCACGTTCACACTGAAATTCAGCATCTTGGTTATGAGAAAACTCTTGACAAGCTATACGACCATTATTGGTTTCCAGAAATGTCCAAAAATGTCCGCAGATTTGTAGATTCGTGCATAGTATGTAAAGCCTCTAAGGGTCCTTCAGGAGCACAACAAATCGAGTTGCATCCAATCCCTAAGCCTAGTACTCCTTGGCACACTGTTCACATTGATATCTCGGGAAAATTAACGGGCAAAAGCAATAGGAAAGAATATGCGTCGGTTATAATTGATGGTTTTACAAAGTTTGTGCTACTTGAACATACGACATCCCTTGACGCTTCCAGTGCAGTAAAAGCACTGAAAAAGGCTGTCACTCTTTTCGGTGCCCCAAAACGTGTCATAGCAGACCAAGGTCGCAGTTATGCTAGTCATGACTTCAAACAGTTTTGTGCTGATAACGGCATAGAACTGCACTTTATTGCTACCGGTTCAAGTAGGGCTAATGGCCAAGTAGAAAGGGTTATGCGCACTTTGAAAAGCTTACTGACGATCATAGAAAATGACCCCAATAAAGTCTGGCGAGATGAGTTAGGTAATGTGCAACTAGCTTTGAATAGTACGCGTTCCAAGGTCACGGGTTACTCTCCAACAGAACTCATGTTCGGTATTACAGCCCTGTCTCTCGGAGAAGCTAAAGTCGCGCCAAGAGTAAATTCAGGTGAAAGGCATAACTTAGATGACATCCGTAACATTGCAGCTGAAAACATCAAAAAAGCTGCCGATTCAGATGCTTTGCGTTTCAATAGCCGAAAAGCAAAAGTAAAGCCATTTCAAGTAGGTGATTTCGTTTTCATTAAATGTAGTGAACGTAACCAGACTAAGTTAGATAGAAAGTTTAAAGGTCCTTTCCAAGTCGTTCACGTTCTAGAAAATGATCGGTATGAACTGAAAAGTGTAACTGGGTCTAATCGTTTGTACAAATATTCTCATGAGAATTTGCGTTTGGTACCTAGGGGTGTTTCTGGTATAGCTGAAATTTCCGATATTATGACCAATTATCGCGATGATGATAATGACAATGATGATGATGAGCCTGTGACGGCGGTAATAAATAATACCGATGATGTTGGTAGTGATACTGTTTCAGTCATTAGTGATACTATATCACTTGGCAGTGACACTTTGACCGCCTTTTCTGACTAAGCGACAGAGTAGTTAGTAGGTTCGTAACTTTACTGTTTCTACTATGTGTGTGTGTGTGCTTCTTTTACTGTACCCATGTTATCTCACAAGTAATAGTAGTCATTGACACAAAGTAATAATTCCCGATTCATGCAATGAAGTTGCCTAGACTGAATGGTGTTATCGGTTGCGGTTGGGGGGGGACACGGGCATACGGTGTTGTATGAGTTGTGAGATAGTTGAAAGGATTCAGAGGTCTGGGT
This sequence comes from Neptis clinioides, assembly GCA_027564055.1. NCBI lineage: Eukaryota > Metazoa > Arthropoda > Insecta > Lepidoptera > Nymphalidae > Neptis > Neptis clinioides. Next base: position 6,131 of record JAOPUB010020727.1, read on the forward strand.
CGAACCCTATAAGCTTCTGCGGGAGCTGTAGATCGAAGAGACTCTGTTATCCAGGCTATGGTTGATGCGGTGAGTCCAGAGTGAGTCGAAGGGATTCAGATGTCCGGGTCGAACCCTACAGGCTACCGCGGTGGCTGTAGATCGAAGGGAATCTGTTATCCGGTCTCACTGCTGGTAGGCATATGTGTGGTTTCTGAGCCGTTGTGTCTCGACCGAGCTGGGTAACATCATCAGTCGCTAGGGTAGCTTTTCTAATGAATGTCTCTAAAACATAGTGTGTCATAATCACGTCAGGATGAACGAACGGTGGGTTTAGATTAGAATTAACTTGGTGTCTTTTTGTTATAGATGAGCAAGAGGGTCGCCCGAGGACGTGCGAGTGTCAGTTTGGCCGTGACGGCGCCTGAATTTTAAGATTTGTTATTAATAGTAGTTGAGGCGCCATCTAGTACAAAATTTAAGAACTATTTTGTAGACTAGAGATGGAAGTGGCGCCATCTCTTGTGTAACGCAGGTAACTCCGCCGGTTTGTGATTGGTCGACGGTGAGTGGTGCCATGGCGATGGTACGAGGCGTCGACCAATCAGAGTCGAGTATGAGTTTTGTGTTCGTGCCGCTTGGGGCGCTGGGGAGGCGCCGGCGGACGGCGGGGGTTTTCAGTTTTATACTTCACTTAACGTTTGATCGTCGAACCGGTTGGTTGTTACCTTGCGGAACACTCTGTCTACTTTTAAATATCGATCTGTACTTTGGCTTGAGTAACATTATCTGTAATAATCGTCAAGAATAAATCCGCTTTTAAATTGTACATGCGATGTCTCATTCTCCTCGCCCGATATACCCACGTAGAAGAAACTACTCTGATACTGATGTACCTGCTCGGCCATTAGAGCTTACATATATAAAGACACGAAAGCTAGGATTTTACGGCCACCGAGTAGATATGCCTAGACAGTTGCAGTCACCCGCAAACTTAATTTAATGCTTCACAAAACATGAATATGAGCAAATAAAGTAAGACGAATATATTATATTTAAATTTTATGAAATTATTCATAATTTTTTACTACTGTCCAAAAGAATATTAATTTTAGAAACTTTATTTTTGATAAACAATAAAATATAAATGGTCCGTTAATTCGCCATATTGCTTTTTTATTATATTACTTAGATAGATTGATAAAGGTTTTTTTTTTAAATAGTTATTGGAGTTCTATTGTGACAGTCATATCCAAACAGGGCTCAAGACCTTGGTACAGGCTTATAAGAACCTTCTATAACGTATTACTTCCTCTATTGGTTGACCTCATTATAGGTGACCTAGCGCTTGTTATGCATCACGAAAAACAATAGTATTTCAATCTGAGAAATCGGGACGAAAGTTATGATCTATCAAGTGGAAAGAGGGAATTTTTAAAATAAAATAATAGGAACTACCCTTCAGCCATATTTAAGTCTGAACTAAAATTGAGGAGATACTTATTTCATATTTTTAATACATTACAACCTTACCTTGATTACACCAACTAAGCTTAATCGTTGTGTTAGGCACGGGACTTGTCAGTATTCCATTGACTGGAATTTGAACCATGACCTATCGATCGTGTGTCCAAACACCTGAACCACTGAGCTACTGACGTTATTGTGCATTGTAAGCTCGCTGCGAGCCAGTATTGGCAGTTCCTGGATATGTTGGATAATGGAAATCCATTGTTAGTATATAAGAGCCTAACAAAAAAATAACTATATAATACCAATATATTAATGCTACTATAATAATAATATCAACAATCCAATAGGAAGTAATGTTAGTAGAAATAACACCCTTAATGAAGGTTGTGAATGTAATTGTCACTATTAAGGAAGCTTTTAGCAAACATACCTTTGTTGCTGTCACGGACTTGTAATAAAATAAATTCTGCCTCTATTGTTCTGTCTGAAGGACATCGTCTTTGTTTGCTATCTCAAATTGTCATCTTGTTTTATTTCACGCCGATATTATAACCTAGACGTTACAATATAATATTGTATTTTTATCTTTCATCATTTATAGATAAAAATGTCTGAAATTGTAATGGAGGTCGCATTTAAGAGACCTTATCTTGAAAATATATATAGAGAAAGAAGAATAATAATATTATAAATATTATATAGAGAAAAAAAAAGCATAGAGAAATAAACATTTTTATTAATAAATTAGAGTAGTAAGTCATACAAATTCAATTTTTGGTCTCCTACTTTAAATTTTTTAGCAAAATATACCGTGGGTATACCACGGTATATTTTAGTGCATGTGCAAACCAAAATCTTTGGAATAATGGATTTTAAATAAAATCCAAATTAAAATTTGTGTTTGGAAAATTCAAATTTCGATTTTTGAATTTGATTTGATTAAGATTATTAAAAGAACATCATGAAACCTACATGTGGGTCTTAATTCCCAGGCACATAATTTTAATATCTTGAATTCTAACTTCTTAATAGCAAGAATGTATGATTTTTTTCAGTATAAAAATTGACCTCTGAATGAAATAAAACAAATCCTATATTTAAGCTAGGGCGAAGCCGCTAGCTTCCTACCGCGGTTTCGCCCGCGTATTTAGTACTTATCGTTATATTATGGCTAAATAAAACAAATTCTTTATAAATGTATGTAGTGTTATTCTGATGAAAGTTTCAACAAAATCCATCCATCCTCATAATCTTTCTTATTTATAATATTAGTAGAAAGTATGATAAGACCTACAACAATAAGTAAAAACATATGAAATCAGTATATGTAGGTTTTGCGTAACTCACGTGCATACATCTGTTAAATGTTACATTCTTATAACATGTATAGACTAAAAACATTCCGAAAATGTTTCTCACACCCAAATTACACAAATAAGTCAGTCTTGGGAAAGGAGAAAAATTAGTCGGATAACATTCAGCTTTACTACGCCTCCTCTACGCCTCTACGGAATTTGGAAGTGACGCAAATTGCCTATGAAGGACAGCTGCTTTATCTCCTAGGGTATAAGTTACAAAACCTTTGCTATTTTTCTTAGAATAAGTAATTTTACATAGAACTAAAATTAAGATACAAAAAAATAAAATATCCACTTTAACAGTCACGATATCTCATCTCTGATCTCAGTATAATTAATTAAATATGATTTATAGAAATTATCTTTTTTTATATATATTTTTATTTTTTATATTTATGCATATACCTTTGTAATAAATCATTCTATATACCTGTGAAAACCGCATCATGATCGGTTGCGTAGTTTAAAAAATCTAAGCTTATATAGGGACAGGAAGACACGGAAATCAATTTTGCTTTATACTATGTAGTGATACCAATATACATATTGTTAATTATATGCTGGCAACACAAATTAGGGTAAACGTTGGAAGCTGTGATTTTAAAAGCGTTCTGATTGATGCAAAATTAAATCCGACAGTCAGTGTGCCGACACAAAGAAAAAAACTAAACAATTACGCTGCCAGACATTATTATATATTTTTTTATTTATTTAATGAACATTATGAGTGTTCTAACAGTAAAGCTGTAAGTTGGAGTCTAAAGTATAACCACTAGGATTAATATTATAGTTGGACGTCTTACTGCTGTTCTGCGTATAGACCTTAATTTCTTCTTTAATCATAACAATATCTTTTTAGAGTCTATCATATTATACCTTTAAAGGCTTTAAAGTTTAATTAAATTATCAATGACAAAAGAAACCTTGAATCAAATATAGATTTTTTAACCCAACTTTGATTTGATTTAATTAAATTCAACCAATATTTGCTACTTACACTACTTTATATAATGATTATACCTACAGACTGACGTGGCCCACTCCTAACACAAGCATTCAGGCTTATTTGGAGAGGAGAACAAGAATATTAGTAGTTAAACCGAAACTACTAGTAACCTTTTTTTTAAATAGATCGTTACGATTTTCTTTTCAGAGAATTACCATCGCTTACCATGGTAGTATATATCCGAGATTAAGAAGATAACGTTATATTACATATCACACAACTTATTTATTCCATCATAGGTCCTTAAGTTCAGAACTCATACGTAATAAACTGACATGTTAGTTCCATTAAAGTTAACACGTTGAATACGAGTGCCCATCAAACCTTCGTCTCGATAGCGTATTCGAGGTCCCCTAAGTTTTTCTATGAAAAGTTTTTATAGCGCGGTCGCATTACCATGTGAACGTTTACGGCCCACATTCCGCCGATAAAACTCGGTAGGCCAGGGATGCGGGCTTAAGCCGTGTGAGGGTATGCTTAACTTGACGCGATAATAAGTTTTAGAATTCGAGAAGGTTTTGTAGTTTCGTAGTTCGAGAAAAGTTCTATTCGGTAGCTCGGTTAGGGCCTTTATTGTGTGCCTCTATGAGTGTGTATTATTGCGAGAGTTAAATTTAATAGTGGAAAGTTTTTTAATTTGAATATATTTCGGAGTCGATTTTTTAAATGAGGATTTTTTGAATGTTGGCCCGCCTATCCCTATAAACCCAGTGGCCATTGTTCTCGCAAACTAAGAGAAAATTTAGTCAAAATATAAATACAAACTTTTTATATCTTTTAATTATTTTATTTTTTTTATACTAATATTATAAAGCTGAAGAGTTTGTTTGAACGCGCCAATTTCAAGAACTACTGGAACGAATTAAAAAAATTCTTTGTTTGGGATAGTCTATATATTTATCGAGAAAGGATATAGACTACCACTTTTTTTTCTTAAGTGAGAAATAATTATGTCTGTTTTTGTTTTATGCTATCGTTAAATCTTATATACCCGATTTGGGTCATGTTGGTGTTGAAGTATTTGTAAAGCTCTAAAGAAGGTCTAAATTTTAATTTTTTGATTAAACTTTTAACCGTAGCTGTATATGAATATACCTTCTTGAATCGAAGACGAGCCTGCTTTGTTTTATTTAGTTTTGTATAATTATTTTCCTTCTCCTTTCATTATTTTAAACTTGTAGGTATATTTTTCTCACATCATTTAGTGAGTTAAATCTTGTAGTTGCGAGTTTGAGTTAATATCAACCGGAATTGTACAATTTGCATAGAAAGGAGCTAAAGGTTCAAAACACCAAGCTAAATGAAACTTTAACTTATTAAAGTTTTCTCATAAATCTGCTATAAACCTAACCTTTGACATGTTTATACGTAAATTGCTAACTTTGCTAGAAGCGTGTATAGTATGAATGGTGTTAGAACTATTTATATGAAATCATTTTCTTGTTCATGTGGTGACGGGATATTAAACATAAATTATATTGTATTACTGTACTTTTTTCTTATTCCCCTAAAGTTGTACTATTTATTATCAATTTCATCATCATCATCATCACAAACCTTCAATGGCCCACTGTTGAGCCGGGTCTCGTACTCAGAATGGGGAGGGAGGTAGGCCATAGTCCACCACGCTGGCCCAGTACGTGTTGACTGACTTCACACACCTTTGAGAACTTTAGTGAACTCTCAGGAGTGAAGGTTTCCTCACGATGTTTTCCTTCACCGTTAT
>JAOPUB010021051.1:0-11656 GCA_027564055.1 Neptis clinioides
TGATAATGTGTTGCCAGTACTATGAACATTCTACCTGACGCTTGAATGAATATCGATTTTGTATCAAAATATAATTTCCTTCTTGGGTTTCTTCTATTTATTAATATTATTATAAAATATTATTATAATAGTTGCAAACAACAACGTTGTTTGCAACTTTTTGGGTGTCTTCTATTTATTAATATTATTATACTTACTCCACATTATATTACTTACTCCCATTCTCAGAAATATTTAAATTACATACTAAAGGAAGAAGCCAGTAAGAAAGCTCTCATTGCGAGGATAAAAAAAGCCGGTTGGTAAACGATATTATTTCCTCAAAACCTAAGAATGAAAGATAGAAATAAGAAAGAAAGTAATAAATTGCAAAGAGAGAGAACGAAAAAGAAAGACAAAATAAAAACGTGATGTAAAAGGCAGAGAGAGTGTTAGAAGAAAGAGAATGGACGTGAAAACAGAAAGAAGAAGAGAGAAAGAAAAAATGAAAGCGATAAAAGCAGCAGGCAGGTAAGAGGAAAAACGTGAGAAACAGAGAGAATAATAAAAAGTAGTATCTTTTTAAAATTAGATCATTACAAACAACATGGCGATGTTCAAATTAATTACAATAAACGTCAACACTATTTAAATGATTATATAGCTTTCCATGAATAAATTTTTAAATCGAATTTATACTCACAAAAGTGGCTGTGTCCTGTTAAATAATAACGCTGCATTCCCACCAGTGATGTATGATGAATTGAGGATGTGTAGGAAGAGTGTGTTTGATAAGAACCTTTAGAAACCTTTATAATAATATTTATTTGTGATCTTTTATATTATAATGAAAATGAATAATTTGAACTCTGTATGCATATCGGTAAATTAAAATTAAAGCTAAGCAACGCTGCCAAGTGGCAACACTGTTTCACAGATTATAGTTGGATTATAGAACAGAAAGCAGAGTCGGAACTCGAAACAGAATTTTTAATTTTGTTAGCTTGGCGCTAGTTTGTGATTGAAAATGATATTTTGTAATTAAAGTTAAGTTAAATATGTGTTTTTATGTTGGTGTTTAGAGGTGTATATTTTAATTGGTTGCCCAAATTGGCTGAAGGTAAGTTGAACGCTTTCGTAGTGGACGCAACTTTCACCTTATAAGTGAAGCACGTAAAACGATTTATCAATACAGTTTCGCCTAGAGATTTCAACTTAACATAGCTTTGGCCCTACTATAAATTAAATAAAGAGTTTAATTAAGAAAGGCTGGCAACGGTGAAATTCCGACTTTATTAATTTTGGAATTAAAACACGGATCAAAAAAAAATATTCTACGTTTTATTAATTGAACTTAAATGAATTATTGCACGATACTTTATTATAATCATTTTAAGTAAGTCCTATAATATTACTTCACGTGCTTTAGGTATTAAATATATTTTAATATTGTTAATAAAGCTTTATTATTTTATTTTTTATATTGATAAAATGTTAATTTTTAATTATTTATTTATAAATACCTATATAAATCTAAATTTTCGTTTATATTTTTATTCCTGTAAGAATTTCTTCATTAAATATTAAAATCATTAAAATACTTAATCAGATGCAAACATTGGTACAGTAGAATTATTATCCATAAAGAAGACTTTTCTATTTATTGTCTGTTTAACATAAAATGACCATGTTGTACTCGAAATAAGCTGTTTTTTTGGGCCAAAAAAAGGAGACACATGACCTTTTGTGTAGGAATTGGGCTATATTAGAGGATATCTCCAATACCTCTGAGAGTAATCTTTCTTACGGGAAATCTAATTGTACAAGCATTTCAACCCGATAATGCCAATATTCTTCGTGAGCATTGCTAAAAACAGTCTTATTTAAAAGGTTCTGCTTTCATATCATAATAAACTACTGGCACTTTCTGTCTCAATTGAGTAGATTACTTTGTTATCGACAATGTAATTTATCTGTCATTTCATGTAAATCGGGTAAACTCTTTTTTGTGTTATTGATTATCCTTTGTCTAAATATACAAACTGTGACATTTATTATTGTTCATAGCATTTATTGCATTGTTGTTTGATCATACATGCAGAATTTTAGAACAAACGGTACTGAGAAAGTAGGTCAAATTAAACTTTTAAAATTTCATTACAGACGAACAAACTGACACTCTACAAAACTCAAAAAAACACAGTCTTTCTTATATGATAATTGCTTTAGTTTGTATGTTTGGATATTTGAAAGACAAAACAAGTTCATACATTTAGGTGTGACTTCAAGACATACATAATTATTTTTTTTTAAATCATTAATATATTCACTTTTAGGATATTGGTGTGATAAATAAACGTTATTTTTTTTAGGTATACAAATGGAATATTTAATATAAAAGCTTTGGCATCACCAGAAGAGAAAAAAAAACAAAGTAGAATTAGTTTCCTGGTATTGAATGGCTATGTATTACTACGCAAGTAAATTAAATGAGGCGTCATGTAGTGGATGCAATGTAAAGGTAAAAAATAGATCATTATGTTTATTATAGAGTAAAATAAACAAAAAAGAATGATTTGTTTATAAATATTGATACTTCTAAGAACATAATATTATTATTTTCATTTCATGTAGTTGCCACCACCACCATCTGAACCTGCTCCTCCACCACCAGATCATACTGTGTTGCCCTCTGACTCTACACTACTTCATGGATCTGGTCTTTCTTATTATGATGTAAGTATTATTTCCTGAATGACTTGTCCTCACTATGCTGAGTTGTATTAGATTACAGGTAAAATTGGTTTACGAAAATCTTCCTCGTTTGTTAATGACAATATTTTATTATTTGGCCTCTAAATCAATCAACTGCTGGCTGATGTTCATTTTTATTATGTATTAGTTGAGTTCGCCAAGCTATATACAACACTTTAAGCTTCAACTTAAAGTTTTTCATTTTTTCTATGCATTTTCCATTATTCTGTGTTTTCTTAATTTTTTTTCTAATAACCTACTGTTACTGTTGCTAAAGTAATAGAAAGAAAGCATAATAAAAGGTGAATGAAATTATTAAGTCACATTCCAGTTATGGAGTGATGAAGGGAAATTGGAATTCATTTATATGGAATATTAAAACTTTAGATAATTTTGTTTTAGAATGATGATTACTATTCTATGGTGAGGGGAAACAAATTCATGTCTGAAAATAGCTGCAAACACATGGTGATGAATGGTGCCATCAGCTTTGTCAGTGCCCAACCCATTGAATCCAACCAAGTGAGTATTTATGTTGTAACCAAATTGTTGTTGCAGGTATTAATCACTTCATACTTTTTAACAGAAAACTAACACTTAGTACTTAAGTGAATACCCAGAATTGATTCTCAAAAAAAGACCTGGCTCAGTAAGCTATTAAGGGGTGGAAGGATGTATGACAATTAATAAAACTCTTCTTTTTTTCAGTTGGCAGGGTCATTAGGCCCTACAGTCAAGACTTCTAACCATTATGAAAAAGCAGATGTGGAGTACAAAGATGGACAGATATCAAGTGCAACATTTGAATGTCTTGTAGATATGCTGCGTCCGGGAGCTACTAAATCCTTTATATTCACCTTCATACTTTGCTCAAGATTGTTTGTTAAGCCTCATGAGTTGCTGGTTAAGCTGTGCAAACGATATTTTAAAAATTATGACAAAGTGGTGAGTTTTACATGGTATAATTGGCTTCCAATATGGAAATACTTCTGATATACCTATGACTAAATATGCCTCAATATGCATGTTGAAACTGTGAAGAAAACTAACTATTGTTATTTGTTCAATGATTTTTATCTGGTCTTCTGGTCGCCTTTACTGTCACTAACCCAATATATGCAGTCTGGCTAAACCTGTCAGTTTTAACATTCCCCAAATAATACCAGCAATGGAATTACTTTCTCTTATAGGGTAAGAGTGAAATGAAGGAGCTAGTGGACAAAGAGGTTTCAGATATGACTTCGTTAGTGCGGGTTTTGAGTCAGTGGACTGCGATGTTTCCTTATGACTTTCGCGATGATAGGGTCATGGCGCTCGTCAGAACTATTACTCAGAGGTGAATTAATTAACATAAAATTTACACTACGATATTTTTTTTTGACAAAATTATTGCAGCATAAATCTTGCAAAATTTTTGCAACTTTCATTTTATTGTTCCATAAGATGTGCTGCTGAACACATGTCTTCAATCAGATCAGAAGTTTCAAGCATGTTGGAAAGGTTATTGGATAAGTTGACAGCTCTCGAACAATATGAGGAAACCCTTGTGGAAGTACCTCAAGTTGCCACTGTTGATCTCCTACCACTGGTAACAAACAACAATTTATTTAATAAATATGATATAAAACACTACGGTTAATATTTACGATCTGTATTATATTTTATATAGGGGGATATACTCACACTCAGCTTAACACCCACGGAACTGGCAAACCAACTGACTATAGTAGAATTGCACAGGCTTTCGTTTGTTGGTCCCGAGGAGTTTGTTCAGACTTTTGCACCTACACAGCCAGCACAATCCTCTTCAGCAAAGAACCTCGGCATAATGCATGTGGATGCTAAAAGCACTAAAAATTTAGAAGCATATGCTGACTGGTTCAATAGACTGAGCTATTTAGTGGCCACCGATATTCTGAAGGTATGTTGATATTACAATAATGTCATTAGTTTGCCTGAGTCAGAATAACTGATGTTTTCTATTTTTTTTTACAGGCAGTTAAAAGCAAGTATCGTGCGCGTATAATGGAGCAATGGGTGATGACGGCACGTGAGTGCTTTAACCTTGGCAACTTTAACTCTCTCATGGCTATCATCAGTGCACTGAATATGGCACCCATCACACGCCTTAAGAAAACGGTATTAATACATTGTAATTTAAGATAAGCTAAATCATTGTATAAAAAAAAGAAATAAGTGTCCTTTATGAAATTTTGTTTTAGTGGAGTCGTACTAGTGCAGTGTGTGGTCAACAATTAAGGCAATTGGAGCTATGCGTGGAACCTAGTGGCAACCATGCAAGGTGGGGAAAAAAATTTTGAGTTTCATGTAACCATCTGATGTTGTTTTTTTAGTTTTCTATAAATTTTGCATCTATAGAAAACTTGAGGTCTAAAATAAAATTAAAAAAAGTAAAATCTTTAAAATTTGTCGTTATTTTTTCAGATATCGCGCGGCTCTGGCAGCTGCACCAACAGAGACTGCTGTTCCTCTACTTTCTGTCACCTGCAGAGATCTCCATTTTGCTAATCAAAGCTCTCCAACCAAGTAAGTTTTCTAAATAAGGCTTACATACTACTACACTATAGAAACGCGCGTATACCAAACCTTTTAGTAACTTTTTTCCATGATATTACGAATTTTTATGCGCACGGTTTTCCTATTATTTAATTTCCTAAGATTTTACGAAAACACGTAACTCAATGTATTGCAGAAAGTGATTAGGTGTTCAATTATTTATATATCGTATTTAATATTCACATGTCTTGTACTATCTTTCAGGGACCATATTCCAATATCGGTCTTGCAAATCTCAATGAAATCTACAGATGTATCTTTGTACGACGAGTTTCGAATTGGTTATCTCTTATATCGAATTATAATTCTATTTGTTTCAGGCTATCAGGAAACAGAGTAAATTTTGAAAAATGTACCCTTCTCGCTCGGCATGTAAACGCGCAACTAGCGGCTCGGCGCTTGTTAGGTGAGGGTTCTGCAGCTCCCGCGACCGCTACTCCGGCTACGTCTATCGTCTCTCATCTGCATCTCCCCGCCTGGCGCTTCCTGAGCAACCGACCTTCGCTTACTGAACAAGGTTTATTCCTTATGTATAATTAACTACTTGCGATGCGTTTTACATCCTACTTCCTACCAATATTATAAATGCGAAAGATTGTGAGGATGGATGGATGTTTGTTACTCTTTCACGCAAAAACTAGTGAACGGAGTCTGATGAAACTTTACAATAATATAGCTTATATATCAGAATAACACATAGGCTACAATTTATAAAGAATTTTTGTAATAATATTAGTAAGATATTTTGAACAGAAGTTTTTCTAATGATGAAGATCAGACATTTGCATGACACACGGAATTGAGAGATCTTTGCCGTTCGTAACCCAAACTTCGAAATAAATCGACTGAAGTAATGAAATGTTATTCACCATTGAGCACATAAGTTTCTGTGCATCCTCCTTAATGTTGGAAATTTATCAATTTTGACCACTTGTCGGTCACCTTGAGAGTTCCGAAAGGTATTGTATTGTTATACGTCATACGATTAAATACTATTTACAAATAAGTAATTGCAGTATTTTTAATTACAGCATTAGAACTAACATCGTTTGAGCGAGAGCCGCCCGTGGATCATCTTGAAAAGGAACGGTTGAAGCGTCTCCGCGGAGCCATGTAAGGGATCTTAAGAAAAACTTATTTTTTTGAGAATCTCATTAATATTGTTGAATTATTAATGAATATTTCCATCTTGAGAAATATTTTAATATGAAGTAAAGATGTGGTTTCAATGCCATAAGAGAAAATGATATACGAAACTTTATTTTACAGTACAGGACTTGTGTCTTACACATTTAGTTACACAACCTTTTTGCTTTTTTTTTTGTCTAAATGCAGCTTTAACATATTATTTCAATTGGTTGGTTAACACTACGTTATGCGATACTTTTGATAGAAATATATTATTATAAGACATCGTTTTCACATAGCACAACCCAATTTTGTATAGACAAATGATTCATTTAAGAGGAGTAGGATATGATCCTATATTATGTATGTAACGTTTAAATGATTTAAATTAAATGTTAATGTTGAATGTAATAATTTTAGGAGCTATGTAACATGAACCTTTATTTTAATCTACAATATGAGAAAGCATCTAAAACAAGTACAAAGAATGTAAATCTTCCTTAAAATTATTTCAACAGTAGAAGGTCGCAGAAGTCCATATTTATTAATAAGGTAAAGCACTATATTAATTTTAAATATTTGCTTTAAAAAGTTGATGAAAAATCGTAATTTCTTGTTTCATCTTTATTATTTTTTAATTTGAAATAAGGACTTTTTTTTAGAGCGAAATTTCTGATATGTCCCAGTACTTCTTTTTTCAAAAACAAATATATTAGATGTCTTTTTTAACAGCTGTAGTTTGGCTAAAATATCAATTAAAGTCATAAAATATTTATCATATTTACTATGTAAACATTTCATACTCATATATTAACAAGTTGTTATAAAGTCATTAATAAAATTTTAGTAATCACACTCAGGGTATAATGAATTAAATTACTTTAAATTTTTACTATATTTTCTATCATATACAGTTCTTTTTTTTTAACTACACCATCGTAGTAGTATTCTATTTATATTGTAGATATTCCTTGTCAAGTAGTAGAAGCGATCTTAAATTATATATGTAATAGAAATACTACAATAATATCAAATTACGCATATATTTCGAAACTTAAAATACTATATTTATATTTCAAAGTGTAATATTCGTTATGCATACATTTGTCAATCAAATGTTTATTAAAACAATAAGCGTAAGTAGAGTTGGACGATAATGGACAAGTATTACTAAAATTATAATATTTATAAAAAAAATTAACATATTTTAGACTTATTAGTTACAAATTTTATTTGTAAATTATATTTTGAACTGCTTCATAATAGTCCACCTCTAGCTTAAAAGTTTTAGAGGCCATCTCGATAACCAAGTTCCTCCATTTATCAGTATTTATAGATATGTCATTTAAGAGTCTCAAAATTAATTTATACTATTACTAATGAATGTTGATCTCGATAAGGATTCTTTTGAATCGTCGCAAGCGAGCTGCTTTGCTTGTTTTTGATTAATTTATACGTTTGGCGTGCATGAAATGTGTGTTTAATATAACTATTTTTGTTTTGTAACTGTTGTAACTTTAAAAAATTTATCTAAAGTGTCAGTATCTTATTTTTATTTCAGATATCCACGAAATCGCTAGGCATTAATTATTAGTCAGAATGAGCAGGTCTCTGGTGTGCCAAACAATTTATTCTTTTATTTATAAACATACCAAACAGGTAATGTCTAGCGTTCACGGCGGAAAGAGGTGGTCGTTGACACATGCCGATGTTAATAAATCGGCTATTGTTCCGAAAGTAATCGCGAATTAAAATTGGCAAAATAGTCATTTACAATTAATCAATTTTTAAAAAATTCTCAATGTAACTACAAGTCATATTCCTCCGATTTTTAAGAAATTTTATATACATATTCGGTGGGTTCGAGAATCGGTCGTGATCTATTTTTTTATTCATATATCTACGTGGTAAGGATTGTCCACCCTTAAATTTTCGCCATTCTACTAATAAAATAAATTATCGTATGATAATATAAATTATAGTAAATATTCATAACATTAAATAGATAATTTCTTCTAGCTCCGACGACTGTTGCTAGGCAGATAATACTTAAATACCAAACAATAACATTAGTTTAAAAATAAAAACTAGTTATGATCGTGTAAAGAAAATTATGTTTACAGTTTTTAACTTGCGAATGATTCGGAGTGTACTATTTTAATTTGGTTGCGTTCTTGTTCGCGTGCCTCAGTGACAAACGTCAGTGTCGCTCCCTGCGTTTTCGCACTTGTCCCCTGAGACGCCTGAAATTCAAACTTAAATCCCATGGACTAAATTTTTATTATTTTGTACATACGCTGATTTGTTATCGCAGGAATATTTAATTTTTAATACAGAGAGATTACTGTCACTTTTAGATAAATTTTAATATTGTTTTATATTTCTGTTATTTGAGTGGTAAGACAAAACATAAATATGTTTAATTATTAGCAGGTTTTTATTGTTTAAAAAATTGAGAACTTGTATTTAACTTATAAATATCCAGACAAGACGAGGTATAAGCAATAATTGGATAGTTCAATACTTTTAAACAATACACCGATAGTAAAACAAGTTAGCTGAATAGATATTGAGATAAAAAACTAGTGTATAACAAACAAAACAAATGTAATACATGTAGGTGTTGCTTTTCGTTTGTAGTTTTTATTACCCGCCATAGAGCTCAAGTGTATTTAGGTTTATGGATACAATGTATAATGAATATAATATTAGCTAATTATTATCAAGTTCACACCAGTATGAGGTTTGAAGTTATTTTCTAAGGATAATAAGCAAGTAATTTGTGTCAGCTTACCGAGATTGTTTCTACAGATCTGTTTAGATTAAGAAAGAAATGTTTGGAGGTGCAAAGTTGAGTACATTTAAAGTAATTACTTTGCTGAAATACTTTCAAATCATGCTTTTTTATTTAGATGGATGATCCCATTTTGTATTTTCATTGTAGGGAGCGTTGAAATAATCCACCCCCTAGGAAAATAAAGGACTCTGTTCGTCTCTATTCTCTTTATTTGTCGCTTTTCAACGACATTCGTTATTATGATCTCCAAGTCTAAAAATATTATAAAAAACATGTTTTTATATAAATTACATTTCCCGGACATCGTTAGCATTACAATTTTATTAAAAAAATATACAAAAGGTTAAACTTTATATTTTTATCAGCTAAGTTTTGATTATTAGAGTATTTAAATGGATTTATTATCGACTATTTAACTTAGTAACTTTTGCCAATTTTTTTTTATTATACACAATCTCCATCTACAATTCAACAAATATATCTCATATCATGAAACTATTCAAAAATTTATTTTCTAGTTCAAAAATTAATATCCTTTCATCTTGAACACAATATGATTGATAACATTTGGTAGTCAATTATGTTACTGCTCTGCATCTCAAAAACTAGACGTAAACATAAAATCTCAAGTGTTTATATACTTAAATTAATAGCAGACAATAATAGGTATCAGTTTTATTTAAAACCGTGTCGTGTCAGGCAGTGTAATAAAACAGCTATATTGTAGTTTTTCGCACATGTTGGTTGAAGGTGTTGAGTTAAATGTATTTGTGTTTTTTATGACCTAAGGTAATGTATTGTAAGAGATACCTTGATTGCCATGTTGAAGTATTAAATTTAAAAGTAATTTTTGTATTATAATTATTTTAATTTAGCTATCAATGTATTTTGTAAGTGCTCTCGTTTTTACGTTATTTGTAACATGCCATAGAATATGGTTATTATCTTAAATGAGCCTTTTTGCCCACCAACTCGTATAAGTACTTAATGTTTTAGGTAGCTTAGAATATTATTTATTATCTGATAATTTATTTTAGTATTTATGACAATTAAACTTAATTTTTTGAGTACAATTTTTTTTCGATGAATAAAATAATAGCGAAGCTCTCTAACAGGGTCCACGAAACTTAAATGATCACCCTCCATACATAGTTGGTCTACCAACAGAATATTATGTCATCATAACGAAAATTACTCATTTATTACTTAACTCAATTTTTAGTAACAGACCGAACGATTTTAAGAACTACTATTATTTGATTAGCATAGATATGACTAAGAACGCAAAAACATGTGTTTAAGGGAACATTTTATTTCTATTTCCGGATAATTTATTTATTCGTATTCATGGAAATTGTTATTTATCTTAAAAAAGAGACGGTTTTTATCCCAGTTGGTCTTATAAATTATGAGTATTACGAAGCTTTATTTGCAATATCAAATTTGCAAAAACTTTATTGTCCTTTTTGTCTTTCAACAATACATTCCGTAACTAGACTGATTTTAATGCTGCTTAGTCAGTTGTTTTAAGTAATATACAAATGGCGTATTTTATCTTTTTAGCTGTAGAATTAATTTAGATATTAATTTATTAAAATTGTAAGGTCCGCAAACTGCCACGCTATACTACGAGTATAAATGTTTAGTTATTTTGTGCTCAGTTTGTAGATTTTTAAGGTTGTGAGAAGTATTTTGTTTGAAGTGAAGTGTTATTTTTCAAGTGTAATGCACGTATGAACACAAGTTTTGATATGCTTTAGAAAAAGTATGTAAATTGAAGTATCCTCTGCTTCATAAGATATATTATAAACTTGTAAAAATATGTATTAAATATATTAATTCGAGTCCATAGTCTCACAGATAAAAATGAAAAGAGCTAACAAATTTAATGTTGACTGAATGGTTAAAAGAAATATGTATTATTTATTTGTATAAATATATGATATTCGGAGATACTCTTCACACTATAGTCTTAAAATTTTTGTATTCATTTAGAGCAAAATGTGTTCTTTTGTGTCGTGTTCATGTAGATAATAAAAACAACATTCCTTTCAATTAATATATATTTATTAATAGGAAATTATAAGAATGGATAACATATTTTACTCAAAACGTCTGTTGAATATCTCTTATATTTTAGGGTCCTGTTGGGCTGATCTCTTTAATCTATTTACTGCATCGGTCTAGGTCAGATTATGTCTATTTCGCATTTAACTGCATGTTTGTTATCAATTTTCCCAGTGTTTTGTACACGTTTATAGTAATCTAGTAATTTTATCAAAGGAAAGACTCATTTTACGTGTTCCTCAAATAAATGTTACACAAATAAAGTTTTAATTAGAGATCCACTATATGTATTAGATGTTTAAGAGATGTGTGAAAGCTGGTGTTTGTAATAAACATGAAATGACATTCGAAATC
>JAOPUB010021162.1:0-11653 GCA_027564055.1 Neptis clinioides
CGAATTTTCTGAGTTATGTGTGTTTTAAGAAATTAAATATCACTTGCTATAACGGTGAAGGAAAACATCGTGAAGAAACCTGCACTCCTGAGAGTTTACTAAAGTTCTCAAAGGTGTGTGAAGTCTGCCAACACGCTCTGGGCCAGCGTGGTGGACTATGGCCTAACGATTTCCCCATTCTGAGGAGACCCCTCTCGACATTAAGTGTATGTAGAAGTATTATTTTATGTTTACAGGAAATCCTAGCTCCACATACACACATATTTCAAAATGATGGGAAAAACATTCGGAGTAAAATCGTAACAGCTTTCAACCATTGGCTCAAAGTGCCAGCAGATCAACTGCAGTTTATTGTTAATACTGTAAACATGATTTACGAAGGCAGCATGATGTAAGTAATAAAACAAACTTTATTTTTTTTTAATATTAGAGTTAAGTCATCGCCTTAAGCCTGGTTATAATTGTTTAAATTAGACATAAGTTTGTTAATTATTTACGCAAAAATGGCTGAACTGATTTTAATAAAATTTGACACACCGATAGTTTTAACATAAGCTACTTTTTATCCCGAAAAAAATCGGAATTCCTATTGGAGAATAATAAATTATTACCTACCACTGTTACAAGCGTCTGAATATTTTTTTTAGCAACAATGTATTTAAAATTAATTTATTTTTAGATGAATAAATAAATATAGTAAATAAAAAAAATATGAATAAAAAAATGAAACAATTTTTGTAGATATTTACAGTCGGTCAATTAAGAAGTATTATTTTGTACTTGGTACGAAATATATAATTTCTTACTTACTATTTTACTTACTATTTATATGAGATTTATTAAATTTTTTTAATTAAAAAAAAATTCTAATTATTTTAATTTTTTTTTGTTTTAATTTTATTTCGAGAGAGAGAGAGAGTTTCATGGCTGATAAAAATTTATTTTTTCTTTTCTAATATAAACTTTTAATCTAATATTTTAGATTGGACGATATTCAAGACAGTTCCACAACGCGTCGAGGTCTTCCCGCGTCTTACTGTGTTTATGGTATTCCTCTTACCATCAATACTGGCGTTCATGTGTTCACATTGGCGTTGGAAAGATTTTTAAAAATACATCCAAAGGTAGGTACGCCCTCGCTTCGCTAAGCTGTTTTTTGTTTAAGCGGAATCCGCTTTTACTTAGAGATAACAGAGCCGGAACAAATAGACAGACAAAATAAAAAAAAAGTTTTGGTTTAGGTACCGCGTGTATACTTCCGAATACACTTAGAAAAAAAGCTGTAATTTTAAATACAAACAGACACTTAAATTAACGTGAGTAATCACTACAGCTACCGGCTTGACTGATCTTGAAAAAAAAATTTGTTTGACTTGAAAAAAAAATAACGAATCTAAATTCATGGTGACGTTCTATGAAGATGTTTGTGACGTCACATTATGCTTCATGTCAAGTGACAGAGTAATTAGTGTAAGTAGAAGAATTTATTTTCTTAAAATTATTCTTCTAACTATAATTAATTATTTTAACCAACAACAAATCTCTATCTAAAATCTTTTTATTATGGACAGAAAAAGGATATAATTTAGGTTCTGAATGTATTTTTAATCTGTAATCCAGCACTTTTGAATATTATAACAAAAGTAGATTCGAATTTGAATTTTCTAGACACTGATTAAATACTCTGGAACTTGAAGATAGCTGTGAGATAGAAGTTCTATTTAACTTTAACAAGTGTTGCTAGATACGATAATTAAAATTAATTATTTATTTAAATATTTTGCAGGCTGCTGAAATCTATCAACGCGACTTTTTAGAAGTTTGTCGGGGACAAGGAATTGAAATATATTGGAGAGACAACATGATATGTCCGACAGAGGAACAGTACAGACACGTACTGGAACAAAGTAAGATATTATACATATATACTAGGCGACCTGCCCGGTTACTTCCGCGACAATTATCTCGTCTAACATTTAGATTTATAAAAAAACATTTAATTCTTAGGCGCTTACGATAGGAAACATACATGTTAAGTATCCTTCAGGAACTCTCAATTTGTCCAGGACGAAAATTAATTACAGTCAATTTTTCTAAACTCATCATGATTCATGATGAAATGTCGAAGCGCATCATTCTCATTCATTATTTATTCATAAAGTGAATCCATGTGTAATGCCATATTTATAGGATCAGCTGCCATTGTTGTTTACTATTTGGGTCAAGTAAAGAAAAACTGTCTATATACAATAGCGATTTTAACTTTAAACCTCAGTCCATACTCAAAGTCAAAAACATTCTATATTATACAAAACTAGGCTTAATGTTTTTTTTTTTAAATAATGACAGATATAAAATTCGGTTTGAAATTTGGGAAAGAAGATATATTATACCCAGAGATTTTTTAATTAATATTTTTCATTTTGACAATTTACAGAAACTGGCAGAATGTTTTCAATGACAGTATCTATAATGCAGCTGGTGAGCGAGCACCAGACCGACTGCTTCAGACTGGCCCTACTTCTCGGGGAGTACTTCCAGCTCAGAGATGATTACTGTAATTTGATCTGCCAAGAAGTAAGTATACGAGTAGCGCGGTAACTGAAATTTCGTATTAGAACCAATCACGTGTGACGCACTGCTGAGGGCGGTTTTAGAGGGGCGCCCCTCTAAAAAGGCCTTAAACATGACTTGTGCGAGCGTAACTTTCTCGAGTCTGCGTAACTTTAAATCGATTAAGAAGCAAGAAAAGTTATTGTCAGTTAATCCTAACTAATATTTTAATTTCCTATAGAAATATAGGGAATAATAAAGAATATAAATGATACAATAAAAGAAAGTGCTATTTATTCACTACTTACGCCATCTATTAACGAATAGATGGCGTTTGCCTATTTGTAATAAATTCGCGCTTTCAATTTGGTACAGAGATAAAGTAGAGCTTGAGGAAGGACATGAGGAGGACAATATGGAGGTGACGTCATATTACTAAAGAATACAAACTCATCAAATGAATGTGCGATTACGCCATCTATCGGCGTAGACGAAGTGCGTCTTGAACTGTGATTTTGTTTTTGCGGATCACTTAATCATTGTCATTTATATCAATGTTGAATTTTATAATTTAAAATATTAGCGATCAAAATGTGAATTTATAAAAAATTTGAGTAATTTAGGCGTGATATAACGATAAGTACAAACCACGCGACTGAAGCCACGGGTGGAAGCTAGTACTATAATATATTTTAATACTTTGATTACGTCATTAAATTTAATATTATGATTTGCAGGAGTTAGAAGAGTGGCCGGTACAGAAATCTCTGGATATGGTAAAACTAATCTTACATAATTTTTGTATTTAAATTATTCTAGTCTATTAATAAATGTATTTTTTAGAACAAAAACAACGCTTTTTGCGAAGACATAACAGAAGGCAAGTTCACCATGCCCATCATATACGGACAGCATCCACATTCTGAAATTCCATTATCACGAATGAGCTCTGCGATGGCAAGAAACGCTATAGAAGAGTCTGAGAAATTGGATTTTCAAGCAATCTGCAAAGTTCCCTCTAAAAAATATGTTTGTAGGTTTTGTTTCGAAGTATTTGCGGGTAAAAAGCTTTCCCTAGAAGCCTTCTTTTGGCATATTGTAAGTGTGCATACAGGTGAATATAAACAGATATGTTCGGAGTGCTTAAATGTTACTCGCTGCCCTTTCAATCTAGATATTCCACCACCACCTAAAGAAGTTAATGGCCAACTTTTAGGTTATATATGTGAAAAATGTAATTATACACAAATTTCTTTGGAAAACCTCAAGACTCACGTTATATTACGTCACAACGATGAAGAAACAGGTGTTTACACAATTAATTTATCAGAAATGACAAAAAATTTTTTGAATAATTTCTTAAAGACATCACAGCAAAAAGACATATATAATATTGAAGGTAAATCTCCTCGTTTATTAAGAAGTTCTCGTTCTAATCAAAGTTTCGCTGAAAGTAGTGATGTCAAAAGTGACACCACTGACGAAAGCTATAGAAATACAAATAGTAAAGGTACAGAAAACGAAAAGGAAGATTTAAGTGTTAAAGTCCCGAAACCTTGTAGTATTCAATCTAAAATTACTTTTGAGAACGATAATACAGATGAAATACCATACTTTGATGACGCTGACACCAGCGATATTAAAATTAAACAAGAAGTAAATGAGGGCCAAGATATTTCACATATAAGTAGCGACTTGCCAATAGATAAAGATAATGATGAAACTTCAAGTAAAGATCAAGTCGAAGAAGAGATAGCGTCAAGTGATATTTTTGACTATCCCCACTTTAAAATTAAATATACTGATACTGGATCTAAAGAATATGTTTGCTGTATCAAAGGCAATTATCACTATAAAACTCCTCTTTTAATTTCCTTAAAAAAACATGTGCAGCTAAAGCATTCAGAGGTGTGGGATGGATTTTGTTTTATGTGCAAAGTAATTGTCACTCCTCAAGGAGTTTACTATTTTAAAGATTGTCTTCAGCATTTTTTGGATAAACATGATAATTTCCCAATTTTCGAGGAGATGATTTCTGAACCAAATGTGCCAAATAATGAATCTGATAATGCCCCTAAAGAAAATTTGACAGCAGTGGCTTCTTATATAAATGTTCGACCACTCTCAGAATTGGTACCAAAGACTCTACCTAGTTCACAGCCAACTGTAGATGATCGCCCCCCTTTACCCATAATTGAAAGCGTTGTAAGTTTAGGTTCCGGAATAGAACAATCAAGTCCTAGTCCCTCATATCCTTCAAGAGAGCAGACTATAATAAAAAAGCAATATAAATATGAAGAAACCCAAGCGGAAGCAATGTCAAAGAAACACCGTGTTGTTCTAGACGCAATGATGTCAAATATTAAATTAGTGCACGTTTTTAAATGTGCAGGTCGTTTTTGTTCTTTTACAACGGACAGTGCAGAAGATGCTTTACTCCACGCTTCAACACATATGAGAGTTGGTGGTGTAGATTCATTGAACTGTGTGTACTGCGACTACGATGCCTCTAACAATGCAATAGATCTAATAACCCATGTTTTCAAGATACACGGTCGTTGCCCATACGTATGTAATCTGTGTTTTTATCGTGCAACTACAGCTCATTTAGTGGACGCGCATATTAAAA
The DNA here is from genome assembly GCA_027564055.1 of Neptis clinioides. Classification (NCBI taxonomy): domain Eukaryota; kingdom Metazoa; phylum Arthropoda; class Insecta; order Lepidoptera; family Nymphalidae; genus Neptis; species Neptis clinioides. The sequence goes on from JAOPUB010021162.1 coordinate 5,183, forward strand.
GAGTCCATGAAAAAGCAACAAATTATCAGATTTTACATACTTCATTTCACACTGGCCCAACTACTGATGACGATATATTATCACGGGATACGGCTGTTCAATTTTATGTATGCACGTGTAAGTTAACTATTATTGTACATCATATTTAGTTACCTAATAATTATATTCTTTACTCACAAAGAGACGATGCAAATTATAAATACAAAAAAATTTATATTAGAGACGTCATGTCTCTAATATAAATTTTTATAATATATAAATATATAATAATAATATAAATTTAATAAATTATTTATATTTATTTTTTATTTCAGTTGGACGCGGAACAGATTTTGCTTGCAAATTTAAAACTTACACACCAGGAAGATTTTCTGAACATTTTAGTCTGAAACATGATGCTGAAACAAAATTTTCTTGTTGGGTAAGCATGCTCGTATTTTATATTTTTTTTTAATTTATCGATCGAATAACATATAATATTGCAATTGAATATAAATTAACGTAAACGTTTAAAAGTGTTTGCTTGTATTGAAATTAATGAAAGTCTTAATCTTTTCAGATATGTCCAATGAACTTATTGACGCCTTCCGATTTAGTTGCGCATATGAAAATTCATGGTTTAAAGTTATATCAGTGTGTATGGTGTGTATATGGAGCTGACAGTGAAGCTGGGTTATTGGCTCATGCTTCTTCCAACCACCCTGATAAATCACCTAAGGCCTATTTGCGGATTATTACTAATAAGGTACTTAGAATAATATTTTCACGATTCGTTTGTATTAGTTATTATCAAAATTAAACACATTAATTATTATAATGTATATTTTTAGGAAGGAACTAAGGAATTTAGGGTGTTGCCATTGGCACATTTGAACAAAACTGCGATTGCATCAGTCGAAGTGGCTCCACAGAATTTTAAAGAAAATCCGATTAGAGTAGCTGAGAGATCTACAGAATTGGAAAAATTAATTTCTCAAACTGCACTTATGATTGAGTCTACATCTAACGTTGAAGTAAACGAACCAAATTCAAATCTAAAACATAATCTACAATCTTCTGTGCAAGAAGACTTGAGATCGGAAGAATCTTCAGAACTGCAGTTGACAGAAAGTAAAGCAACTCCACCCGTTTTAAGTGAACAAATAACTGAATCAGAGATAGTAACAACACTTGTAATAAAATCCGAAAAAGACGAATCAGTTGATCACAAGACACCTCAAATACTTCCTGAAGTAGTATCCTTAGATAGCGATGAAGAAAGTGCCAGTCAAAACGTTATAGATTTGTCAGATGATCCGCCCACCAGTAGTGCGCAAAGTTCTACAACATTGAATAATTCTACAGTTGAAGGAAAAATATTACCGTTGACAGAATTATTTTTATGCGCCAAATGTAAAATGACCTTTAAAGGTGGTTCAGGTTTCAAAAAACATATAAATTCCTGTTATATCTCAATTGCTGACCCCATTCCATGCGCACATTGTTCACTATTTACGAAAAAGAAAGATATAGTCACGCATTACACAAGAATGCATTTACAAAGACCCGGTACCAAAATGTACCCTTGTCCTAAATGTCCTCGAAAATTGAACAGTCTGGCTCAAGTTCGAGAACATGATAAAACCGAACACAGTGTTATACCGGTGAGTCAACCGGACACGGATGTTAGGAAACCGACAGGACCTAAAGGACGAAAACGGTCTTTAGGCAGTAAAGAAAAAGTTGCCGAACCGCCAGAAAAAATTAAAAAATTCGAACCACACGAAATCCATTTGTTGCCAATTAATCCCATTTTAGATGATTCAGTATTCTGTTCATTATGTGAGTTCAGTACTAAAGTGAGACATAATATGGTCCGACACTTACAGTTGCACGCCGAGCAACAGCCAGTTCCGCAAACGGCACCAGTCAATCCAGTACCACATTTGGAAACCAATGAAAAGCATTTCGATAAGATGGTAAATCTTGCTTCCAGTTCTATAGTCCCTAGAACAGATAGAATTAAAGCTGATTACAACACTGCTTCTGTTATGATTCCACCAGAAGCCGTATCTCGTTATCCGAAACATGTACCCGAAAAACATCGACTTACCTGTGGTGCAAAAGGTTGTTCCTACATATCCGTTGATGAATCGATGTTGAAACGTCATTGGGAAGCGTTACACGCTGGGACAAATCTATTCCATTGCGCGCATTGTCCACCGTACCAGCATTTAGATACTAGTAAGCCTTTAACGGCATCTCGGGTAATCGCCCATCTAAAAATGCACGACTCCAATTTATACGCATGCTCGTTGTGTTCATACTATCATTACAGGCGGCAAATCTTAGAAAATCACTTAAATGATGTACATAAAGGGGGCCAAGTACTGGTTGTCAGGGAAGAGAACTCTACCGTACCGGCAAGTCCAGCTACAACTTCCATAGTCGCACCTACAATGGATCTGAAGCCCTGGCAATGTGGTCTTTGTAAGTACAAGAGTTTGTTACGCCCGGAAGTCGTTGATCATTGTGCTAAAACACATAATTCGAAAATGCAATTTAAGTGCGCCTATTGTGCCTTTAGAACGTCTAATTCTGAAAACATTATTAAACACCAATCTAAGTCTCATGTGGGAAAGCAAGAGGAAATTTTCTACTATTACTATCAAGAGGGTTCTGTACCTAACGACCAAGACGGTATGCCACGATGGCAAAATCAGAGTCAAAAATTCGTCGTTTCGGTAAAGTCTGAAACTCCATCAACCGGTGAAACATTAGTGATGCCAATAATAAGTCAAACAGTCAGTCTTCCACAAGTCGAGTCCCCGGCAAATCAGGATATAGATTTAAATTTGGTTAAGAAAGAGGCAGTAGAAGCAACTCCAGAAACCATAGAGAATTTATGTAAAGACTTTGGTGAATTTTGCGAACCAAATGGTCTAAAATACAAGTGTCCTTTATGCAAACACATCATAGAAGACACTGTAGAGGCGATGCAGTCTCATTTGTATGAAGAACTCAAATACAGGAAGTAAGTATAAATTTAATTTATTAGCAATGACACCAAAGAAGTCATAATTCTGTGCATTTAAAAAATATCTACGATTCTTATTTAGTTTGTTTTTGTTCGGTTTTAACAAGGCTTTTCTATAATAATTACATACATGTAAGAAGTCCGAATATGTTGTAAGCAAAGAATAAGGACTTGGATGAAAAAGAATTAATAGCGTAATAACTACTTTGGCATTTTAATTCATCGTCTTACTATTATTTCCAGATGGGGTTGCAGCATCTGTTCGTACAAAGCATTTCATAAAATCGGTTTACATGAACATATGCAAATAGAGCACAGACAAAACCGTGAACCAGTTGTTTTACAAGCCGATGTAAGGATTGAAACTTGGATTACACAACTACTAGATCATCAAACAGCTATTATAGTGAAAAATAAGGAGAATTTGGCAAAACAGAAAGAAGAAATCTTTAGGCCTGTTCCGGGGACCTCTACCAAGCCTCCAGTAATCACGGACACACCTGCGACTTCCTCTCTCTCTGTATACAAGAAATTGAGTATGAGTGAGTTGGAGAAAACTTTCGGGTCATTTGGAGCTCCGGTGAACACGTCGTTTTGTTGCCCTAAGTGTAAAGTAACGATTAAAGAAGAAAGCGAAATGGAAAATCATCTCGAAAGCGAATTGAATAAAATAAGGTAAGTAAGGTGTTAAAATATTCTAATTTTTAAAATAGCACTAAGTGGCAAAGTTAAAGTACAATTAACTATTTAACTGCCACAGGTACTGACATAAATAATCGAAACTGTCAATAATGTATACCGTAATTAAATTAACAAAGTATAAAATATAGATATGAATAATTTCAGATGGTTCTGCAGCAATTGCTTTGTGACTTTTCAAACTTATCACGAAGCTCAGTTCCACTGTAGAAGCGCTCACATGGGTTTGTTCCTTCGGCCAGTGGAAGTTATCAGAGATCCTGTCGTGCGCTCATCCTGGGTTAAAGCAGTCATACGTGTACAGAAATTAAGCATGAACTATGTACCAACACAGAAAAATATCACTCCTGAGCCTAAAATTATTGAAAGCAATGAGCCTGAAAATTCATTGCTTGTCGTACGATACGAGGAAACAGTTCCCACTCCTGAACAGCAAATGACAGCGCAGGCTGTCAGCACACAAGTTACGGGTCCAGACAGCGATGATGAGAGACTAATAATCGATGAACCCAAGGACCCGAAAGAATCTCAAAAAACTCAAAAGAATTGTCATATTTGTTCTAGATTCTATTCAACTAATTTTCGGGTAATGCGTGACCATATATTGCGACATTACAAACTTAAACCGTTAATGTGTGGTCATTGTAATGCATTGGTAACAAGGAGAAGTTTGGATATCCATCAAAGAACATTTCATGCAAATGTGCGTCCTGTGTACTTTGATGTTCAAATCCCCAAAGAGAGTCCTGATGAGTATTTAGCAAAGCAGCGGTTAAATGTCACTGATAAAAATAGTAAAGTTATTTGCTTTGAGTGTCAGGGTTCGTTTAGTGAAGCTGAAGCCAAAACTCATAAGCATAATAACGTGGTCGCAACTTTTGGTAAAAAAGGGGATGTGGTAACCAAGTGTGCCTTTTGTTTAACTATACATAAGGACGTCAATGCTTATAATGTACATCATCAAACTATACACGAATCAAAACCTAAAAATTATGTGTTTACAAAATTGAAAAGTATTCAAGAAGGATCGAAGGTAATGATGTACGCCTGTGGGAACTGTACGCAGAAGTTTGTGTGTTTGAGTGAGTTGAAAGTGCACGTCGCCTCGAGCCACAATGGGCGACTATCTTATACCATTGTGCCCAAACATCAAGAGTTGCAAAAGCAGGATGGTGAAGTGATAGATTTAGATGCAGAAGAAGGAACAGCGAACAAACGCAAAGCGGACGTCGATCCACTGCTGCCAAATAAAATAGCAAAGAAGTCCACCACGAAATTGCCATTAACTAAAACGTGTGCTAGAAAATCTACCACCAAGTTACCAAGTGACATTCCTGATGAAGTTGAGGAGTTTTCATATTATGGAACTCGACCTGAGACAACCGGATTGGATCAAGTGACTGCTTTGATGCCTTTCTGCAATTCAGTGGTGCCATTTTCAATACAGAAATTAAATGAAATCATTAACATTAATCCAACGGTACAAGTGAAAAAAGATGAGTGATTTGAACATATATAATAAAAGTCTAATGGCAGCTATCTGTGATTTACCAATCATTCTAATATAACTAAGATATTGATTATAATGTTATTAACTCAAAATGAAGCATTTTTAGCGTTCCTAAGGTCTAGCGCATGTATGATCTCAGCAACCAAATTAGTGCCAATCATTGCCAACTAGCTAGTTGCCAAAGTCATTGTATATGCGCTAGGCCAAGACTGGTTTTTGTTCAATTACGTTAGTTATTAGTCTATATTATATTTTAAATACGCTTTTAATTGTATGTCTCAATTAGGTTAAAGTTAGATGTTAATTGTCCAAATATTGTCACTTCCACAATGTTTATATACTTTTTAATACAGATATTTTTGATGATTACTGATATCCTGTATTATTGAAATAAATTTAAGAGATAGTCTCCGATTTTTTTTTAATTTGTTTTTTTATTAAAATTTTAAGGAAATCCAGTTCAAGTCTATATAAATTACTTGTCTTTTCAGTAAAAAATTGATAGTGTTTTTGTAAAAGAAAAACTGTTTCCAGTATTCCTGATGAAAATACAAGATGTGGAAGGAAGATTCCATGGCTACGGTTTAATGTAAATTACTTGGTGAGAATATCTAAGTTTTACTCTTATTTACGCAATGAACAATCTTTACAGCCAATCGTCGTCATAGAGAATCGCAATAATCCTGTGACCTACAAAATATATGAATGTTTAGACATGAGGAAAAAAACAATATAGTTTCGCTGATTAAAAATGTAACAAAAATACAGAAAATACAAATACAAAAATAAAGACAGTTGAACGTAATATTTCATAGATGACTCTACGTATAAGATAGTACTTTGAACAATAAATAGATGTCGCTAAAACAACTGACGGATTAATTGTACAACTTCTATTATATTATGCACTGGTCAAGACGAAGTTATAAGTATTTCTAATAGATGGCGCTTCATAAAATAGTGTTTGAGATTAAAAATATCTTGGGGAAAATGTAGAAATAAAAATAAATCTAAATAGTCACAAATAATTTCACTATATTTTAGTGTCATAATTTACAAAATTTTTAGTGATTTAACACGAACGTACAGTATAATTTTACTTCTTAAAAGTATAATGACCTGATTTCGTAAATTACGTCCTATCAAAACTGTTAGTTTCTTAATTTTTATAATAAACTAGCCGACCCGCCCGCGCTTCGCTTCGGGTATAATAAATAAAATTATAATCCATATGCCTACATCAGGA
>JAOPUB010021272.1:0-11651 GCA_027564055.1 Neptis clinioides
ATTAAAGATCAAAGAAAGCAAAAGTACTTTGTGCACTATTCATATATATTATGCATGTAACGAAGGTATCCGACGTCGCAGGTGGCTAACCACGAAAATAGATTTGTTGCTGTGACGCTGTACTGTTTTGAAATCCATTCACGGTTCCTTTTTTAATAAATAAATTAGCTTGCATAAAATTTTAGGGGTAGTCGAGCCGAGCCGCCTTACATTCCCTGGTCTATGATTTTAATGGACAATTTTTTCCCTGACATCTGATTAAAATGAAACGATCCTTTTATGCTAGACAGCTATAAAAAAGTAAATTCTACCTATATATTTTTGTGCACCGGGTTTTGCGTGCTGCGCGGTCAAATTATTGTGTGAGATTCTATTGCTATAAAGACGCCAAAATTTAAGTTGTATTTAATACTTAGATACATCGGATGACTTGCACTTTTAATAAACATTTTTAAAAAGTCATACACCATAGAATTACCTTTCATAATTTCCGCAATTCCTGAGTTCGTTACGAAAAATAATTATGTTTCTGCCTTTTAGCATAAATCAATTTACAATTTACATAGAAATAATCATGTTCGCTATTTTTACAATTCTGAATGGAAACAAGATATAGTTAAAGCCTAGTCTTTAATCATGAATGTAAACAGTATTGCACAGCTGGATATTTGGACATCATCTTCCGTTATTCAAATTGGGTCGGGTGCGGCAGGGTTATGCAGTGAAGACGTGGGAAGGGGGGGTGTATTTTGCGGTGAAGCTAAATTCGATCGCACAACGTCGTGTCTAACCGTCGTGCTCGCTAGTCCGCGCCAAAAGCGCGCTCGCGCACTGCAGCAGTACTTAGTACTGACGCGCCATGGGGCGGCTGCATACTTTCGTGGTAACGCTGCGACGGGAGACCCGGGACACCAACTGGGGTTTGCGGTTAGTGGGCGGCGCGGATCTCGCCACCCCTCTCATTGTCACGAGGGTAGGCCTCTCTCTTACTTAGTAAACATAAACAAGCGTCGCTCCGGTGTAAACAAACCGGTGTACGGTGATCAAGTAAAGGATGCATCTATCATTTCAAGGTTTAACTTCATGATAACCACTGCTAATGGATAAGGATTATTCGCCATCAATTGTTTATTTATTACTTTAAATTACCCTGAGACTACTCCATGGTTAACTATGCGTGGTTTTTAAAAAGTTTTCAACTCAAGTATTCACAGTCTCTGCTTATTTCCTTAACTTCATTAGTAGTACGCATTGTAAGGTTTTGCAGAAAACCTTAGTGAGAACTTTAGGGTTACTATGACATTTTTATAACATTTACTGGAATACAATATTGTACATTGTTTCAACTGAAAAATATTAAATGAAAAGATTAAGCTATTCCGAAATATATTTCGGTAACTTGCCATTCGACAACAGACGGCAAGTGTGACAAGAAATCTGTGTTTGACCCAAATAGACAGGAGCATTATAATTAGCATCTGAACCTATTAAACTTTCGGTTCTTACTTTTTTCTTACACCGGAATTCTAAGCGACTATATTTATTACAAAATTTAAATTTTCATTGTTTAAAACAATAATTTAATTTTATTTATTAGGTCTTTCATCTCTTTTAGTAACCAATATTTATAATTTTATAAGAATCCATAAACATAAGAATAAAAAATGTAAACATTTCGTTCAAACAATCAAAGGATATAAATTTATTAATTTCAATAGCAAAGGGTAGCTACGATAATGTCATATATACTAGGACTATACTATACTATGACTAAGACTCGAATAGAATAAGAATAAGACCACTAGAAAGGATCAAAAAACGATAATAAATATTTTGTTAAAAGCATACTTAAAGTTATAACTTAAATATTGTAACTGATTATAATAAGAAACTTTTAAAATGCACCAGCTGTGTTTTTAAATAGCGTCCACTATATGCTTTCGTGTTAGCAGTGACTACGTATATTTTTTTTCCGCTTCCAAGAGCCAGAAAGTGTTTTATAATAAGCGGACACGACTAAATTCTTCGGTATTTAAAAAATAAAATAGAATAGGTACTGTACTGTTTAGCAAGAGTGTATTACTATATGATGATAATTGTATATTGTATATATGTACTATATACAGGCAGAACCTCACTAATTGTGGCGGTTCTATACCTAACAACGGCCTCTTTTTTCAATTATCTGTCCTGGTAAAAATTTTCTGGATCCAAATTTATTCTGTTTTTCGAAACTGTGTAGTATGTATGTAGAGCTCGGGAGAAAAAAAAATACAGAAATTTGTTTATTGATATTTGTCCCGTTGTGAACAAAAAATGATTAGTAAACATTATTACTCCCTATAATTAGAGTTGCCATCCTTCCGGATTTGTCCTAGTTTATAGGGCATCCGAGGAAAGACCTAAGGAGGCTTAAATTTCAACCTGGCTTTAAAAATGCAAAGTCTTGGGCCGTTTGCAACACAAGCACTGTGCTCACACACCAAGATCAACCGACGTGTATTTTTATAAGGCTTTGTTTCCTAAATCATATAAAATCTAACTATAATAAGATATAGTTTTATTAGGTACATTTAAAATGATGATAAAACAGGAATAAATTTAATTTTATGATCTGAAAATAAATAAAAAATTCATTTATGGTATTTTTTACTTTTTTATTACACTATGTTTAAAAAAACCTGTGGGTATATCCGGGGTTGAATTGGAGGATGAATATGAAAACCCATGTTTATGGTATGGTAAAAAGAAAATTGTGAATAGAAAATGTAAGCAATAACCTCACGTGAGTCATGCCGACGTGACGAGGATAGTTGTGCAGACTTGCGTTTATTTATACAAAATACCCAATCTCAGAGCTGGTCATGAAAAATTATATACATTATGCTTTATTTTTAATTTCCTGTTCTACATGACAAATCATAAATTATAACTATGCAACGCGAAACGTATAAAAATTACTTTCATCAACTATCATATATTAGAAACGAGTAGGTGTAGAACAATTTAAAATAATCCTCAATTATTGAAATATCAGCAAGTAAAAAAAATCTGTTTGTACTACAAAATAGCTTGTCTATACCTATCTTTATTTTCCGCCGTTGGGCAAGAAAAAGCATATTTTACTTGACACGAAATATACTATTTCCCATCCATTTTATAGTTTATTTCCCAAATAGTCATCAGCCCCGATTTTTCCGTTTATGTCAATCACGAATACATTTTGCAACTTCATATGAATTTTAAAATCTGCTTTAGGAGTGCTTACTACATTCGGAGATTGACGGACAGTTTAAAACAAACTGCATCTCTGTTTAATGTTAATCTTTATAGTCAAGAATTCAGAGGTACGTTTAAAAAGTTACGTTTATTTTCATTACAGTAGAAATCATCTATAAAAATATCTAAAGACGTTTGTTAGGTACTTCGTAATAAAAACATGTTTTAGTAGAAAATATTTTTTTAAAGAAACATAAAATTAATCATTTGGGATTTAAAGACGAAGAAGAGAGTTTCCACTGCTTCCGGCACCATCATGTTAGTGCCATGTGATAATAATATTCAATTCAAATAAATAATGTTCTGTTCTGCATGTTAAAATTATTAATATAATAACAATATAAGTAAAATTACAAATTATAATGAAATACCATTGTTAAAAAATACACCGATGCTACCGACAATAAGAGTATGTAGTACCTATTTAGGTAAACGGTTATAGTTTATAAATTATACCTACTTCTCAAAGATAATTAAAAAAAATATAACACTGGCAATTTAAAAGAATATCTAAATACAATTTTTGTGTATGTTTGTAATTCCAAATTGACAGATTTTCACTTCACAGACATGTAATAAAGTGGGCCTAACCGTCGAGGCGTCATGGTAGAATTTTTTAAGCAGTTTCAAGAATCAAATGGTATTCTCCTGACGATAATATAGGCTACTTATTATACTTGAAAAAAAAGATAGAGTTTCGCGAAGACAAAGTACACCTCAGCGAAAAGAGGGTAGGTCATTTTTAACCTAAAAAATGACTTAAATATTGCAATAAAATAGGCATTCAAACCTTGTTCTAATTTTTCCATCATAAAACAAATTGATTACTTGGATTTCCTCTAGCATCTGTTAGCTATGACTCAATAATTGTAACTATGTGAATATGTTTGGTCCAACCAACCTTTTCATGTGGAATTATGTTATAAATTATTTATTCATTCAGTAGAAATACTCTCATATTTAAATTATTATGAGAATTTCCTAATACAAAGATTTTAGAATCTATGAAACGATCTATAATAGGGAACCTAATAGATATTATTTGTTTTTAAGTCTTTTTTCCTTACTTATATTTTACTTGATTGCTATAACACCTATGTTATTCTCTCTCATCTATATTCTTAGTAATCGGTTGTATTTTCTATACCTAAAGAGAGCATGGTACATATTTCTTGTTTTAGTGTATTTGCTGCTTTTAAGCACTGTACATTTTATATCGCGTATAAAAATCATCAAGATTGTTTATAAAAATATAAATACTAGAATAAAGATATAACGGTGACATAATAGTTACAAGTACAAGATCATCGTCGCTCTCAAAAATCATCGACCTACACTGACGTCTACTCTATACTCGTAGGATTGTTGGTAGGTAGGGTGTAAACACGTGTAAATATAGGTGTACGTCCTCGCCATTGACTCAGATGAAGCATGATGGATTTGTGCAAATCAGCCATCGGCCTCCATCGGCTCCGACGGTGTTTTCAATAAAAATGTCAGTGACGGTTGGCACGACAACGCAGATGGACGCATTTAGCCTGGCCTCGTGCCAAACCTGATGCATAACTCCCGTCCCAACCTCCCCCTTGCTCACTCACAAGGTCGTCCTATATGTCAATTTTCAATGAGATATCCATTTTGTAAAACATTTATGACCGATATATTAATAATGGAACTTTCCGATTCAACGAATTCACTCGTGCAATGGGAATTAAGGGACAAACCCAATCAAATGTTGGTTTTCGTTTGAAGTTCAAAATATCATCATAACAATAATTGTTACAATCATAGTTATAAAATAAAAATTCTATAAAAACTCGGCACCGCGCCGTCCAATAGTTCCTGCGGTATGATAATCAAAACGCTGGTGCTATTACCACGTCGAACAGCTAGGCTTATACTATGCGCCATCTCTTGGGTCATCACAGTTGTCTATCTATGTTTGGCCGTTCATCATCATCTATGAACGGTCTGCGCCTATTCCCATCATCTGGGGTCGGGACTCCTTGTACGTTTCCTCTATTCTAGGCGATTTTGAGCGGTTGCCGCGTTGATATTAAATTTCTTCAGGTCGTTAACCAGGTAGCGGAGGGTCTTCCGCGTCCACGCGTCATCGTCGGTGTGTCTACGGCTACTCGTACTATGTGGTCATTGGGACGTCTCATGGCATATCCATACCAGCGCAAACGCTTTTCTTGGACTTTATCAATAATGGGGGCAATTTTATAGCTTCCTCTAATAAATCCGTTCTTAATTTTATCAAGGCGGTAACATGTGCATCTCCGCAGTGTGCAACTTTGAAAGACGTTTATGGGTAGAATTCCTACATTCAGTACCATACAGTATGGCAGGGCGCATGGTAGTTGTGTACAGTTTACTTTTGATCTTGAGGAATATTCTTCCATCGGACATTGCGCCTATGACCTGTCTCCATTTATTCCAGCCGGCCATGGTTCGATGAGTCACGTCATTGACAATTTTCCAGTGGTTGCTTATTATGGATCCAAAATACCTGAATTGTTTTACAGTGGGTATAGGAATATCATTTATGTAGAGTTGTATCTAGGTATCGTCCGTAGTACCATCAAATATTCAAGACATATGCTCGGTTTTGCTGCGACGAATTCTTAGACCGCTCTCTTCTAGTGATGTTATCCAAAGATCTAATTGGTTTTGTAAGTATTCGACGGTATCGGAGACGAGCACAACGTCGCCCGTGTACAAGATGTTCCAGGATACGGGTCTTTGGCAGTCTTTCGTGAGGTAATCCATGGTAAGCTTAAAAAATAAGGGACTGAGTGCGGAGGCTCGGTGTACTCCAACCTCAACAGCAAATCCGTCGCGGGGCTTACTACACACAAGTGGTGACATTTTTGTACATGTCTTTTATTAAAGAAATGTACAGCTCAGGAACATTGTGTGCTCTCAGCGCAATATAGCTTCTATAGCAAATCTAGATGTTTGGCCGAGATGCCTTCAATTATTTTTTTGCCTCGCTCATTACTCGCTCATTAATATTTGCGGCGTTTGGGTAACTGAGCTGCTTGGGCAGTCGCTTCCGCATTCTTAGCCGTACTCTTAAGTAAGTGAGAAGCACACGACCTTTCAGCTATGGTACAATAATTGCACCTTCTGGCTGTTTTCCATCACCTTTACTATGATTTAATTTATAATATATGTGTGTCTTTGTGGATTACCTTGAAAAAGAAAGCATCAGGAAAAATTTAGTGTCACGGTTAAGCTTTTTGCCTTGAAAATCGTAACATTGCGTAATTTTTTTACGTACAAATAACACCGCAAGTCGTAGAAACGCTTTTTTTTACTCCACTAATATCGTTAATTTAAAATATTTTATTATATTAATTCTTACAGGAACTATCTTTTTTCCAGGAAAAAATTATCTTATTCTCTAACCCAAGTTATAAAATATCAGTGTACCAAATTTCATTCGCGTGTGTGATAAACAGACAAAAATTCCAAAAACTGTTTTTTGTGATCTATTGCCTATTTTGCATGTCTTTCACTACATTTTTTTCAAAAATCTTAAATGTACAGACACGCCATGTCTACTAATAGGTATAGATTATAATTAGTTGTTTATGCCATTTATCTCTACATAGTCTTTTATGAGTATGTATCTCGGGTTCCAGATACATGGAAATTCATAGAATATGTCTACATATTACAATTGAGTTTAATCTATACGGAGAATTAAGTTATGTACTAACCTGGATTAGGTTAGTGTAAGTATATAAAACATAGCTGAAAAATAGTTTCCAAATTTTCATGAACATTACAAGTTATTAGTAAAGCGAATCTCAAGATTCCAAATATATTTTTGAGTAATGATGCTTTTTCAGGTAACTCCAGGAACGCCAGCAGGACGAGACCTGGCTAGAGGAGATATCATTGCAAAAATCGACCACTATGATGCACGAGACTTGCGACACGAGGATGCACAAAACCTTTTCAAAAATGCACCAAATCAAATAAAACTCGTTGTTCAAAGGTAAGACTTATAAATAATTATACAAATTGTTACATATGCTCTAAAGAAGATAAATCAATTCTAAATTCTAATCCGTCATATCGTATTCAATAAACCTTGATCTGATTTCTATTTAATGTGCTCTGTATCCAGAGATTGAGTGAATCATACCTAAAAGCACTTTGCTGCCTATTTTGATAATGACTCTGTTTATATTCAAATTTAATTTTTAAAATTACCTTTTACATTTTCCTGAGAATATACTATACGATGATTTTTAATCTGCTTTTCAGGATATTTTAAATGATTTTTTTTTACCCTGGCGGTTTTTTGACGTTGTCGAGTAGCAAAGAGCTATCTAAGGTAACTTTAGAAAACTGACTTCTATTTTAATAGAAGATCTGGCATCTTATTTCAAGTAGAATAAGCAAGCAATCAACCATTACATTTAAAAGCCATAAAATAAAAAAAAAGCAAGCAATCAACCTTTTGTATTGCGAAGTCTCATATATTGATTAGTTATTGATTTAAAAACTACTCAATATACGAGTACCAGTATCAGTGAATCAATTTGTCAAATTATAATATATTCAGATTCAGTATGATTTTAACGATAAGTGTGAACGTGAGTATCTTTCTGTATGCCTGTAATGCCCAAGATAATAGACCTATTTTGATATTATTTTATTTATTTCAAATCTGATTTAACCAATAAATTTTAAAAATCGGCTCATTTCTCACTTGATATTTGCATCGGGTGGTACTTGAGTGTTTTAATTTAGTTTTTTATCATCAATAATTTCTAATTACAAATAAAATCCCTCCCTCTATTTCCGCCTTTTTGACATTTTTTACAGTCGTTTTAATATTATTATCGTTAGTATGAAATAAAAAACAAAGAGCAACAATTTTGTTACTTTGACTTCGAATTACGGGAAGTTAACAGTTGTGATAGTGTTAACAAAAGTTGATGATGAGTGTACCTACAGGAGCAGTCAAAGCTCACATCAGTACCCAATGACACGCTCTCCTGGCAGCTTCGTAGGGCGCGTGCCCACGCCCACCTTCTATCGCATAGCTGAGTAAGACCTGCCCAAGTGTCGTACTGTCGTAAATATAGGTGCTTGCTAATCTGCGAAAGCATGTCTCAACAGCCTATATTTATTATAATTTACCTCACTATTTTAGTATTAAACGCAAAATGTATTAAGCAGTAATCATTTTTACAAACACAAGTGCTTTTAATGCCTCTTCTTATTTTAATTGCACTAAATAAATTATATAAAACTTTTACTAGATATACAAGTCTCAGGACTGCTAGACAAGTTCACTTAAATGATTAATTATAAAAAAGATTATAAAATCTACTTTTAAAAAATGTTTTTACATAGTACTTTTATAGTTTCAGTTTTTAAACATTTTTAATTTTCAACTTAGTAAAGAACAACATAAAAACGTAATTTAAATAATTTTTTCAGATATTTATAACTTATATGTATGCATGTCACTATAGTCGTGAATGTAGTATGTATGTATAAAATAATATTACCTACTTGTGCACCCTACGATACGCATGACGTCTACACGTACTAATTCTCTATGAACAAAAAAGGTTTTAGTTTATAATTCAGTAAAGATTGAAAGAAAAAATTTAGTATCATATTTTGATTAGAAGTAAAAAGATTATATAGACAAAAATACTAATGTATTTACTTCTAATAAATACACATAAACCAGTAACCCATGTAATTTCGTACAGATCTTTCATAGTTTGTACAGACAGATTCAGCTCCTATAGATATAGGTCTTGATTCTATCACTAAATGTATCATGATCATAAAATAAATCAGCAATATATACCTCGCAGAACGAGAAGTGGTATTAATAAAAAATAACATGACGAACATACCTTAGTACCTATGTGTTGCATGTACAGGGACGAAGACTACGAAGGCCCACGAAGCAAGCACAATACTTATCGCTAGTAGGTATCGAAGTAGGCTGAGTATGATTTACCAAGAGATAAAAAATAGTATTTCCACAGTAATCGACATAGCTGTTTCGGTGGTCGGCGGTCGGTCATCGCTCCCGTAATTGTCTTCGTGACTTGCACCGCTTTTTATTTGTCGGTTAAGGTACATAACTCTGATTTAACTTCATAGTTATTACGTCAGGTAATCCGTAGCATGAATTTATACCGAATTTTTAGGGTTCCGTACCTTAAAAAGAACCCAATTCGTTCGTATACCTCTGAAGATATAATTCATTGGCGTGATGTTCCACTCCTATGGGTCGAAGCGTGATGTTATAAAGCCTTACTCGATAAATGGACTATTCAACACAAAAATAATTTTTTAATTCGAACTAGTAGTTCCTGATTAGCACGTTCAAACAAACAAACATATTAACAAACTCCTCAGCTCAATCAATAATTAATTGATAATTTAATAATAAGTCGTGTCACATAAGGAAGAGAGAGAGAGAGAGAGAAATAGAGGTGGTAGAAGTGACGTAGGCGTTTTATAACACAATTTTAAAAGAGTTAAAACTTTTTTGTTTTATGAACTGTTGAGCAGCACACTCATCAATATTTTTGATTGGTGCTCTTCTCCTATGGGTCGTAATGTGATGTTATCTAACTTATAGTATTCCTGAATATATAGACTATTTAATACTTAAAGAATTTAACAATTCGGGTTAATAATTTTTGAGATTAGCGCGGTCAAACAAACAAACTCTTCAGCTTTATAATATTAGTAGGTTAGTTAGGCAGTTCTTATCTCCTTATATAGATGCCGCCACATGTTCAATATATTGTTACGACAGACGCAGTCGCAGCCTCAAATTATGGGAGGTTAACAAAAAATTTTGGGTGGGGGAGGAGGTCACAAGAGCAGCTGCAAGCAAAACTCAAGAGATGGGAATAACATTCTCATATTTTCTCACATTAAGAAGGTATTTTTCAATTTTTTTGAGGATTTTGGGTGGGGGTCATGACCTCTGTGGCAACCCCTCTAGGACCGCGCCTGGTTACGTATGTTGGCAACGTTGATTTGAGTAGTATTATGTTTCTAAAGGTGGCACGACTGATGAACTTCATACTATTAGTTATGATGTTGGCAATATTGATTTGTGTAACATTTTGTTGCCAAAGGTGGCACTACTGATAAAATTAATACTGTTCATTATGATATTGACAACATTAATTTCAGTTGCATTTACCTTATTGGCTGCCATGATAAAAAATATGATTATTGCATCGCGAGTAATCAAGCAGTAATGCTGTTACATGTAAATGCTTCACACCTAATTTGATTATTACGGTGTATAGAAGAAACGCAACGCCCCGTCCAGGCTTTTCTCGGTTGAGATTTACAACGTATGATTTAGACTTACTTAAATATTTAATTCTCAATATATTGTTGCTAAATAAGAATATTTAGGTACTTCTGGTAAACTTATTTTATTATTATCCTGCGAGAACTCAAAATTTAAGCCTATACGTTAATCCATGAAATAAACTGTATATGTGCGCAAAATTTCATAGAAATTCGCTCAGGCATTGTCGCGATATTGCGTAACAAACATCCAGACATATAAACTTTGACATTTATAATATTAGAATAGAAAACCTTAGTACAGTAGGACTGAATTACCTTTACTAGTACACAGCAAGCTAATTATTAACAACTTTCTTCACTACTTAATTCAAACGTACAGATACTAAACACTAAACAGTATAAGTAAAAGTTCATTAATTTAAAAGTACATTTGAAATGTTTAAAAATATTGAAAAATACACTCAGAATTCATTTAGAGAACACATTCACATTGGAAAGATTTAAAAAAATAAAGATTTTTGCCTTAATTCAGTGACTTTAATCTATCTAGGGGACCAAATATGAGCTCAATTTTGAAAAAAAATGTATAGTAAAATGGTAAAATTAACTTCAAAGTGGTTTTAGTATTTGTCAATTTTTCGTTTTTGATGTAGTATTAATTAATCTGCGAGAAAATATAAAAGCAAAATGTTAAAACGTCTTTCAGTTCGATATTTCTACAATTATTTCAACTTTATCCATTGTTCATAACTTATAATTTGTCGTTTAATTAGTTGTACAAAAGTTACATCAAATAGAAATTTTGTTTCTTACAAATAAGGTGTTTCGGAAATTCATTTAAAAGTTAGTTAAGTTGTTGAAAAAGAGAACAATATATAAGAGTACAGAAGTTCAACCTCCAAAAATATATCTATATAAATATATGTCGGGATCGAGTATATCGAGTGATATATCGATTTTGTATCTAAATATAATTTTTCATTTTGTGAGTATGTGTTGCCAGTACTATAAACATTCTACCTGACGCGTGAATGAATATCGAT
>JAOPUB010021380.1:0-11650 GCA_027564055.1 Neptis clinioides
AATAGACAGTCCTGTGCTTAATTATTGCGTGTGTGAAGTGCTGGCCAGCAAAAGTGTGTGCTCCAATATCAGTGACCGCAGGAACAGTCGAGCTATATTGCAGCGTGTCCAGGTAGGTTGCATGCACGTAACATTAAGGATTATCGGCACTGTCTAATCTGGCACTCACTGGGTACAAGTGTCAGAGTACAGGTCCCGCACCCCAGAAGAGTGTGGCCGCGTCAGGCTCTCAGAGTCAGCTATCGAAGGTCCTAACATCCAGCGGCCTCCTCAAATACTTTTTAATTTATATTTCTTATGAAACTCATCATTATCAGTCCCCTGTTTATGGCGTGGCATTTGGACACAAAGGGCTCCTCCAACGATTTCCATACAGTCCTGTCTCTGACTTTCCTTTGCCACAGTGGACCAACATGCTTGAATATCTTTGGACTACCTTATGTAAGGTCTCCCTCTCTTTCTGTTTAACATTGTAACGAGGTAGCCAGACTGTTACTTCTTCTGACCATAATTCCGAAGTTCTCAGCATGTGCCTGTCCATTGCCATTTTTGAATTCTGGCACTTTTAAGTGCGTCCTCGATATGCTTCGCATTTCTGTGGGTCTTTTCTTATGTAATCTTCTGACTGACTGTCTCTATTATTATCAATTTGACTTAAATTTTAAATTAACATTAATTAATTTTAACCATTGACCATTGATCACGTGATCTTTTTTAAAGCATTTTTAAACCCGAGAGGGGTTTGGTGATACTTAAGATTAATTCCCCCCACCTAAAATCACGTGTATTCTTAGTATATACAACAAAAATTATTTTTTTTTGAAACTCCTTACGCCCTTTCAGGCCTCAAGTGATTAATGGATGGCACCTTATTATTAAATTTAAAATCAACTATTCATATTAAAAGACACTTATTGTTTAATTTGTTTATTTGTTTATAGCTCATATTGGTTTTTTTTATATAACGAATATTTTATTATTGTCTTTAGCGTTATATGGCAGTTTAACAAAGGCATGAACACAAAATATTTTATTGTTTTATTAATTCAGCTACTAGTTATTCGTCCTGCCATGTATGTTTTCTTTTCATTTTCATGGTTGTCTGGAAGAGATTCCTCTTTGGAATAAGTCCGCCTTTGTACACATTAATTGTTTATATAGCAAAAGTTTAAGTGATTTTGATGTCATCTTCCTTTGTTATGTTTTTGTGTACAATAAAGGGTAATAAAAAATGGTCTCTTTTGCTATATAACCAGACAGATTTCAGGTAGTCTGTCAAGAGATGTCACACAGTAAACATTGTCTAAGCCAACGCTTGCTTATTGTTGAGTAAAGAAATCAAGCATTAGTTTGAGATTGATCATGTAAAGGAAATAATTAAACCTTCTCCTGGGTCACCAGCTTCAGCTCCTGCAGTAATTCCTTATGAATGAAAGTTGGGTATATTGCGTTTATAACTGAAGAATTACTGAACCTGTTTTTATAAAAATTGGTAAAGTGATAGAAGAGAGTTTGGGAAATGATATAGTCTACCTTTCTATATTGAAATAAGCTTGAAGAGTTGAAACAGGGGATGAAAGTTTGTACGGAAGATCTTCTTATACGCATATATTCAAAATAAAACTTAAATACACGTGACATGAGTGAACTGAGGAGTATTGACTAGTTTACAGAAAATAAAATATTTTAGTATAAAATAAAGTTTTATAAATTAGCTCTACCCCCAGACTGGAGTGTTTAATTAAACCTGATTAGGTTTTATTTGCGAAAGCGACATATTGATGTATTCGCTCAAATGAACTGATAGCTTGTGATATGATATTGGATTTGGGATGAATTTACCATATTGAGTTTTGTAGATTGTTTGTTTACTGGCACTGATTCTAGTATAAACTTGCATTGAATGAATAAATTCAAGCAGGGTCTGAGCTTTTGATCCAGGAGAAGGTTTAATGACATCCGTTACTTAATAAAAACATTAAATAAAGATAAAAAGAGACTCACTATCACGTGACTTCATTTTAGATAATGCTTACTCTCTGAATTCACTTGAGAGACTTTCTCAGATGTATCAAGACAAAGCAGTAGGTCTGAGTAAATGTAGTTTTTTTATTCTTGTTCTCCCCTCCAAGTAAATTGGAACGCTTATTTCAGGAGTGGGCCACGTCACTAGTCCAATGACTGGGACTTTAACTCACGACCTATTGATTGTGTTCGTGAGTCCAACGCCTGAACCACTGAGCTACTGACAGGTTGTGAATTATGAGTGGGCTGTGTGTCTGTATTAGTAGTTCCATCCACGACTCTTACCATCTTGACAAATAGCAGACACGCGAGAATTGAAGCATCGTGTAAAAAAAAATAACGTGTCAGGCTCCCCTTCTTTTTATTCTAGGTCAGAGCTATACAAACTGAAACTATAAGCAATTGTCTCAAATCTTTAATATTTAATTTTCTAAATAAAAGCGTAAAATAAATTCAAACAGGTAGTGGGTAGTATAAAAGAGTTCTGAGTGGTCTAATCGTAAATCGAGATGCATTGCCGTTGCCGCTACCTCTCTACCCTCCTCCCTCTGAACTATTACTAATGACTCCTACTATTGTTTAAATACCTGACTTAAACAGTATTTCAACTATATTACAATTATATTAATTTGATTAGAAAGAAAGTCTGATACTTAAATCAATTGAATAGTAATATAAGTAGCACAAAAAAGTATCATTAAATCGATGTAAAGTCTAATCATAAAATAATATTTCAATACATTTAGAAAGAAAGTCTGATCATTAAATTGATTAAATAACAATACATTTCGGAAGAAAATCTAATCGACAAATAGATTGAATAGTAATATAAACAGGACAAAGAGTTGGATTATATTCATTAAATTTATTGGTTAGTAATATATAGGAGGAAATTCTAATCATTAAATCTATTGAATAGGAATATATTTAGGAAGAAAGTCTAATCATTAAATCGACTGAATAGCAATATATTTAGGAAGAAAATCTAATCATTAAATTGATTAAATAGCAAGATATTTAAAAAGAATGTATCGCTATTCAATCGTTGATGTAGCTATGTATTTAGAAAGAAAATGTAATCATTAATTCGAATTATTATTTAGGAAGAAAGTCTGATCATACATTTGATTAAATAACAATATGTTTTGGAAGAAAGTTTAATCATCAAATCTATTGAATAGCAATATATTAAAGGGAAAATCATTAAATCAATTGAATAGCTATATATTTTGGAAGAAAGTCTAATCATTAAATCGATTGAATACCAATAAATTTAGGAAATAAGTATAATCATTAAATCGATTGAATAGCAAAACACTAAGGACGAAAGTCTGATCATAAAATTGATTGAATAGCAATATAAGTAGAAAAAATTCAGATTATCATAAAGCTGATGTTAAATGCAAATTTATTTGTCAAATATAGCTAAATCTAAGCTTTTCTAAGCCTAATAAACTAAACCATAGACAAATCTGTGATTCTATTGGAAAGTGTTTCGAGATACACGCAGTAAGGGCTATAAAGAGACCGATCCTGATCGTAAAGAGGGTTTTCATTTAACTGTCACCATTTTACACTCGTTCACGCTGAAAGAGCTTTACCAGTAGAAATTATTGAATTGATGTTGTTTTCAGGTGTTTTGTACTTATAAATTAGAGGGTAGTTAGTGACATTGAAAGAAAAGACCTTGAAAACTTGCACGGTATTTTTTTAAAAAAGTAGCAAACTAACACCTATAAAATTAAATGAATTGAATTATAAAAGGAAAAAAAGACCTGATCATAAAATAAAATTAATTGAATTATAAGATGCAAACAAAGGCCTGATCATAAAATTAAATGAATTGAATTATAAGTAGCAGAAAATGGTCTGATCATATAATTGAATTAATTAAAGTTAAAGTAGCAGACAAAGATCTAATCTTAAGGTTGATTGAATTATATAATAATAATAACAGAGATCTAAACATTAATATGATTAAATTTAATTATAAGTAGGAGACTAAGGCCTGATCATAAAATTGAATTGATTGAATTAAAATATGTATAAGAGACAACCGTATTATCACAAAATTGATTGAACTTAAGTATATGTAGCATACAAAGGCGTAGTCATGGAATCGATTAAATGATAATATAAGTAGTAGACAAAGGTCTAATCGGAAATTGAATGCATTGAATTATAATTAGTAGACTAAGATCTAATCATAATATTGCTTGAATTGAATTATAAGTAGTAGACAAGGGTCTGTTCATAAAATAGGTTGAATTAGAACGTAAGTAGCAAACAAAGATGTAGCCATAAAATAACTTTTGATCAGACTTTTGTCTACTAAAATACAGAATTGTTTTTTTTTTATAAATATCTATCAACATACATCGATGTTGCAATATTATTAAATTACTAGCCGACCCGCCCGCGCTTCGCTTCGGGTGTTTAAAATAAAATTATAATCCATATGCCTACATCAGGATAAATATAGCGCAACCGAACGAACCGAACCCGGACTCGAACCCGAACCCTGAACCCGACCACGAACCATATATTTTCTGTATAACCATGTAAAATTGTAATATTGTGTAGTCACCAAAAGTTACCAAAAATCGATATGAAGTAAAGTGAACTTACCGTGATTAACAAACTCTTATTAGCAAACAAAAAACTTCTTAGTCTTTAAAACAAAACGAACTTTATGAAAAACTTAATAAAATTATTGTTAGCACGGTTATGAATGGGTCACAGATTACCACAGATTTTTTGTTTTAAATTGAATGACGTTGACATTCGTTACGCGCGTCTTTTAAAATATGGAAAATTAAATGAATATTTTTCGATCTTTCTGAGAGATTTTCTTTATATTTTTTCCGTAAGAACCTCGTGCAGAGTATTGGAAAACTACAAAAAAAAATCGTAGTAGTAGCCTTTAAAAAACTATGTTAGTGCTTACAAGATAATGTTATCATAACAGCTATGACACAAGTATTCTCATGTAATGCTTCAGAATTGGAGAATCAAGCTTTTCTGCCAACGTCTTTAGAATGCCGTTGTTGCTCGCTCGCAATCTTGTCTACGATGACTCTTTTTTCTTATCATGTCATAGAAGTCGTCAGTCAGTACGCACCTGCACGATACTGCGAAACTTCAGAACAAAACTTTATATTTTTTTATTATTTAAAACAGCAACAAAAATAATATTATGTCTACTAGTTATCTTTATGCAAAAAAAAATTCAGATTAATCGGTTGACAGGAAGAGGGTGAAATTTGAATTACTAAATTTGACCCAAGAATAAATAATAAAAGAAACGGGGTGAGCTAAATAAAACCGTTTAAAAATAGAACTATATGATGCAAATGGACTTGACAGATTAAGGTATAATCTAATAAATAAAGTTTCCATGTTACAATGTTAGTTTCCGTACTCCTCCGAAACGTCTTTACCGATTTTTACCAAATTTTATATGCGTATTCAGACCAAACTAAATAAACAATACGTTTTCCTTTAGACTCGGTTCCTGAAACTCCTGTAAGGTGTATTAGTCAAAGGTATTATTATATTAATAAATTCCTTATTAATTACTAAAGCTATTATAAAATACTTATTTATCATGAACTAGCTATTTTAAACTATTTTTTCTAAAATAAAATTAGTATATTAATAGGCTAAAGTTCATCCCAATAATATCAGGTATGTGTGAGTGAGAGTCACGTTCAAATCGGCCCAGCTGTTTTACAGATTAACTGGAACAAACAGAAGACATTTTTTATTAATATGAGCTCACACTTAGTCTATGAATTCACATTTAGGGTCCACCGAAGCCGTGACACTCTTTTCTCCTCTCCGCTTCCTTCAAGGTGGCAACGCATCACCAAGCAAGACGCACTTGTATCTATCTTGTACGTGCGATGTCTATGGGCGATGGTGGCCACTTACCATCAGGTGGGCCGTCTGCTCCTTTGCCCCTTATTTTCATAAAAAAAATATATTGTTTTGATATATGTACCGTCTTAATTCACATTCATAAAAAGCCGTTATTTTAATATTACAAACCGAAACTTTTATTGAATTATGTATCGATTACCGACGTTTGAAGTTTTCTGTTCCTGAACTCCAGTGATATGATTTTTGTATTATTATAATATTATGGTACTTATTTGTATCAGGAAAATTTTAGTGGTGGTTTTTTTTGACGAGTTTTGTTTTGCCGCTCACCGCAGCAATTAATCCTCCATTAAAAAAAGACGCTTTGAGACTCATGAATATTGTTATTATGTCAACGTTTTTTTTTTTTAACTCTTAGGTCTATGTTAAATGCAAAAGTTTTATGTATGATGAAATTTGAAGTAAAATAAATTTTGAATGAGTATGTTATTTTAAGTGTTAACTGATACTTAGTTGTTGTATATTTTCCAGGCGGTGCTGATTGCGGCCTGTGAGTGTGCAGCTCCTTCGGATAGCTTAAGACTCGTGTTGTTATCAAACAAGTCGCTTACTTGCAACGATGGTTCACCCGCAGGGTAATAATATTTTTTAAATGTTATAATATTAATAGTTTAGTTAAAACTGAATTCTACTCGTACGTATCGCATACAAAAAAAAACTTTTTCTTACCCGAGATTGAAAGTTACTTTCGGCATATGCTGTCGGCGAACATCAGGCAGCTTTAATTTATTTATAATATTTAATTATTTCTCCTTCTACTTACACGTCTATGTCAGTTTGCCATTTATATGTATTAAGCAAGCTGACAATACTATTTTTTATTCACGGTAGTAGAAAAAATATTTTATATACTTTTTTAATATTTTTCATGATTTGTAAATACAAATATTTTTTCTGTTTTAGGTACTACTTTCGACGTGGAAACGACCCCCATCATTGGGTTGTCTACCTGGAAGGTGGAGGGTATTGTTGGGATAAGAAGTCGTGCAACGCGCGTTGGAGACGCAGGCCCGGACTCATGTCATCCACGCGGTGGCCTAAAGCTCGACGTTCACCAGCACTACTCTCCAATGATCCGCAAGCAAATCCACTGTGGCACGCATCAAATCACGTCTTACTGCCGTACTGTTCGAGCGACATGTGGACGGGATCTCGCATTTCCCGGCGATCCAATACGAGCTTCACATTTTCTGGCCGGCTCATCGTGTGTTCTGTCCTCACTGAATTGTTACAGCTCGGGCTTGCAGGGCGACTTTTGCTTGTCGGGTCCAGCGCTGGTGGAACCGGTGTCATGCTTCACGTCGACGCAGCTCGAAGAAGCCTACGAACATATGGTGTTCGCGTTGCTGCTATTGCAGATTCTGGATGGTTCTTGGATCGGCCACCGAAGGCACGACGAGTGTCATCAGCTGATAAGATCGCCCGACTAGGCCACACGTTGTGGCAGGGATCACCACCTACCTCATGCGTCCGAGAGTATCGCGATAAACCATGGCTGTGCTACTTTGGTTATCGTCTGTATCCACACATTAGGACGCCGTTATTCGTTTTCCAATATCTTTTTGATTCTGCACAATTGACGGCGGAAGGTGTTCGAGCGCCACGAACAAGGGCTCAATGGGACGCTGTACATGAGACGGGATCGGCTATCCGCGCGAGTCTCAAAAAAGTGCGTTCTGCATTTGCTCCCGCTTGCATTGCTCACGGAGCGTTAGCCCGGCCGGAGTGGTTGGCTATTAATGTGTCAAGCGTGTCTCTACCGCAGGCTATATCGTGCTGGGAGAGGCGTTTCAAGAACGGGAGTAGACACGAGCGAGCGGGCTGTGCTCCTCGAAGACTCCTTGAGCGTTGTTCGTGGCCACAGTGTAACGGGTCCTGTCCACGATTGCGCGATCCTCGTACGGGAGAGGAAGTGGCTCTAGCGGCGCTACTGCAGAGCTTCGGGTTGGACGTACGAGGCGCAGCTGCGGCGATGGGTCTCGACGCTCGCGCTCTGTCTCGCATGAGCCGAGCAGAACTTTTGCCGTTACTGGCGCCGCACTCTTGATATAGGTATCATAATAAATCATGACTGTCTTGTGCTTTTATGCACGATTAATCTACCTCGTTTTTTACAAGTACAATTATTATTATTATGTTTAGATATTATTTATTGTAACAGATAATACGATTAATATAAGTAAAAAGTTAAGCGTAAGCATTGTTACTTTATTTCTTCTATTTTTATTACCATATTATTAAATTCAATTTTAGGTTTAGTTCTACTCTTTCACCAGTTTAGTGAGCTGTAAAAGATAAGGTGATAATATGCACATGAATTGCGATGGTTAACACTTATTCTAAATTTGCATTAACTCTCATTAACTGTTCTAAATAATATGAATTGTAGATTAATTCAAGGAAATGAAGAAGTACAACATTTTTTATTACACATAAGTAGGTAATAAAGTAAATACCGTAGGTATCGTACCGTAATATTACAAATAGTTTTTGGAACTAAATAAAGATCTTGATTATTATTATTGAAATGCTTAGTACACATAATATTCATAGATTTAACTATAATTCCAACACAAAATAACTAAAATATTTTTTGTTTAATGTAGTAAAATGTAGAGTTGAAGTAAAATTAAATCCTCAAATTAAACACAATTATAATTTGTGATTATATATTTAATTTTGGTTTTGATAAAGTTGTTCATTTCTTTACAAGTAACGATGGACTAGCACACACTTATCAAATATAATAAAATAACTAAAATATCTCACTAATGTTTGTCATAATGGAAAATCTGGCAGTATCCGATACATTTAATATGGTTTATCGTGACTGTGGTTAATTTAATAATTAACAATTTACGTGAACTTTACAATAACCAAATGTTACTTTGATTATTTTTCTTCAAAATATTATAAGTATAGATAGCCGTTTGGGTTTTTAAAAATATTTACCTATCTCAATTTAAATATTTATATAACAACTATAAATATGTTTTGTAACAACATATCACGTTTTTAACTGTTTAAGTAGAAGTTGTCGAAGCGTTTTGTATTTGTTTCGGTGGTGCATAGTTAGCAGGAAGCCGGGGGAGCGTCGGCCGCAGGGCCTCACTGGCTGATGTGTCTTGACGACAATCCCGCCGCTCCGAAACCGATCGATGTGTCATAATCGGTTAGAGCGCTCGATGCTTACTATTATTGAAACGTCTATAACGTCATTACCAAGAAAAAAGTCTGAAGAGACGATGTTAGCATTTTGTCGCCACCGTGTTGATAGACGTGACGTCACATTTCTATTTACTTCGTCAGCGTTTTCTCGGATTGAACCTTGAAGGAACAGTATGTCTAGAACGGTGGGGGTAGTTTGCGCCATTGCTGAAAATAGGGGTGAGCGAGCAGATGGTAACGGAAAAGTTTCTATCATCCTGTCTAAGTAGTGGAATAGTTCGCTGGGACTATTTGTGTTAGCCCAGAGATGGGGTAATATCGGCCACAGCCAACTGTTTGCTGGAAAAAGAAATATATTTGAAATATTAACACAGATTTATATATAGAAATTTAAGAGATCTACGGCGAAACATACATTAAATAAAACAATATGTTTTCATAGTATTTGCAGTATGTAGAATACGCGTTAGTATTCAGACACACTGTGTCTTAAGTACTAAATAAAATCCAGACAGTCTGCGATTAAGAACTATGAGAGATCGTTTCTGACAGTAACAATGTAGTTAATCCATTAAAGATGGTTCTTAACCTTTTTGCACGGATCTTGTGAAATCTAGAAGTGATCCATTATTTGCAGTATCCACTATTGTGGATTAGCATAAGTACAGGATGCTTCTGTAATTCTAACTCTTTGTAAAATTTTGTTATATTTACTGCTAAAAATGTATCGAGCTTGTTTTAGACTAACATACCAAATATTATAGCAAACTTATTATCTTCATTGTTCATGTAGTATCTTTGTTACTTCCACAACGTGTTTAAAGTTGTATTTTTCATGCTATTGGAAAAGCTTTCTTAGCATTTGTGCCTATAAATAATTTGTATATATATATATCGTCGTAACGATAAAAATTAAAAGTTATTAAATTATTTATATATATTTAAATTTAATAACTTTTAATTTTTATCGTTACGACTAAAGGATTAACAACAGATATTAAATATTTAGTTATGATAAAGGATATTATTAGTTTAGGAAAAAATTAATATTCCTTTTATTTTTTATGGCATGCAGTCTTGTTAATCCTGATTTAGTATTTAGGGTTGACATAAATGTAAAAAAGGAGAGCTAAGTTAAATACAAAATTATGCTTAGCTGTGGGCTTCGCAGCAAAAAGAATGGAGATCTAAATGAGTGCCAAGTTCTATACAAAATCTCAATATGTATTTATAGGAACAAAATAACATTAAAAAAAATAAATCTCAAAGTTGGTTAGATTTGACTTGTCCTGTTTTCATTACATCAGTAATTTTATAAAGTTATTCTACATACATATATTAAAAAAAAAAATCTGATAAAAACGGGTAGCGTTGTTACGGTTCCAAGCAACAATAAAAGTAAAAATTTGTTTCAAATTTCACCCTTCTGGTCATCTGGAAGTTAGTTTTAGTGGGTTAAATTTAGGTGCTATATGTCAGTCAGTCAGTCAGTCAGTTAACCTTCATATCTTCATAACCATTCGAGCTAGCTTCATGAAATTCCGGGTTCTAGATGTCGTTATGGATGTAATTAAACACACTTAGTTTTATGTGTTTACGGTAAAGAGGTTTTGAGTTACAGAAGGGTCAAAAGTGGCACCAAGTGGTTCGTGAAATGTTACACTTGGCGCTGGCTATCCAGTTCCCTTGTTTAAACTTGGCTTGACACGCTGCCGCGTGTCTAGATAATCCGTTTGTTTATAACATAAGTTGTAGTAAAATTATCTAAATTATTAAATATTTTACGTATTTTGCACATTTGCAAACTTAGTAAACTGAACAAAGTCCGCGTATAATTACTTTAGTATTTGTTTTTTAGTAAAACAAAGACGCTTTGAAATATTAGTGGAGCAGCGTTTAGAGTTTCTAAGTTAATTTATTTGTTATGTTTAGAAGTAGTAAATACATTTCAGAACTCAACTTTATTATAGCTCCTTTTAATTAATATTGTACTAGTCGAACCGTAAATATAAATATAAAATAAATATAAAATAAAATTAAACATTATACCACGTATAATGTTTAATTTTATTTAAAAAAAATGTTTATCATCATTCTGCAGGCACTCTGTATTTTTGGAAAGTAGCCTATGTGTTAAACAGGTTATAAAGTATCTGTGTTACTAAATATAGTCCTTTTAGCCATTTCCGCGTATTTGAATAATAAACATCCAAATATCTAAATACTTCATGTGTTTAGATCTTTACACTTTCACATTTATAATATTAGTAAGATAGTCGAATGTAAGCTTAATAAACATACACAAGCCCCAAGTGTTGCGGCTATATATAGGGCGAAGAATTATTTAGTGGACTGTATTTAAATTTTAATAAGGAACTGGTAGCGGTAAATAAAAAGGATAAGCACGCCTACCTGGTGGTGTTCTGGTACTCCAAGATCACAAAATAGACGCGCGCGCGGGTTTCGCCCTGAGTGTTGGCGGTGCACTGTCTGGCGGGTGGTGTACGTGCGGTGT
>JAOPUB010021487.1:0-11650 GCA_027564055.1 Neptis clinioides
ATCGATTTTGTATCAAAATATAATTTTACATTTTGTGAGTATGTGTTGCCAGTACTATAGACATTATACCTGACGCGGTTGGACTCACGAGTTCTAATCCCAGTCACTAGACTACTGACGTGGTCCACTCCTAACATAAGCATTCCAGCTTACTTGGAGGGGAGAACAAGAAAAAAAAGGATCTAGCCGCCATTTTTCTCAGGTCTGGTTAGGTCAATTCAAAAAAAAAAATTCTAATTTTGAATAAAAATTTTGACTTTGACTTGGCCATAGTATCACCTGTTGTAGAAAAAGTCAAATTTTTCTATAGAAGAAATAGAAAATAAATATACATCCGAGCGACGTGTGAACGCGCCGCGACGTTGCCTCATCTCTCATACATATTTCCATGCAAAGCAACAATGAATTCGACATAATTGATTTGACACATCAACCAACCAAAATGGTTTCTGTCATTGCGCGCGCAGATACTAATGTTACTTTATTTTGAGATTTTTTTAATTAAAAATTGACTAATGTATGACTGACTCGTTTTTTTATGAAGATTTGTCAAAATATTTCTTTAGAACTGTCGTCAAGATTCTTATGTAATCTTGGAGCCAAGTTCGTTTGCAAAACTTTTATAAAATACTGATTTAATTTTTCAAATTTTATTTATTTAATGTTTCATATTTCATCAATTTGAAGCGTCAGTAGCTCAGTGGTTCAAGCGTGCGAGTCACGAACACAATCGATAGGTCGTGAGTTCAAATCCCAGTCATTGGACTACTGATGTGGCCCAGTCCAAGCAAACAAGCATTCCAGATTGCTCGTAATCTTTTGTAAAAAAAAATATACATAAAATACTATGGTATTCGTAAACGATAATGATGCGAAAGCTATAGTTCTTTGGCCATATATTGCAGGAGATAGCTGACCAAAGACCACGAGGACGGAGAACACCCTGGCTATATTATAATTGATCCTAATCATTAAAAGAAGTCAGGCAACTTGTATGGAGGTTGTGAACCAAAATTTTTGGTATATGGTATGGTACATAGATCACTTTGTAATGAAAAAAATAACATATTTGGACCTTAGCCTCTAAAAGTTTGGAATTAAGAGATATTAAGAAAATGAAAAAGTGAGGTTAAGTTACGGGAGCGTTGCTTTATCGCCAATTTAGTAATATTAGAATAGAATAGAAATATATTCTTAATCAAACAGGACAATAAATAAAAGCAATGTTATATTTAAACTGGTTCAAATCTGATATTCGTTTTTCTATTCTCTTGTCTATATGATATGATGGGTCACCCATGCGAATTCATTGGCGTGATGCTCCTCTCCTATGGGTCATAGCGTGATGTTATATAGCCTAAAGTCTTTCTCAACAAATAGACTATCAAATACAAAAAGAATTTTTCAATTTAAATTAGTAGTTCCTGAGATTAGCATGTTCAAACTCATCAGCTTTATAATATTAGTATATATACTTGTGTTAAAAAAAAATGATATGAAATAGAAATTCACAATGGAACCTTGTTTTTTTTAAAGTAAATAATAGCCTGGGATTTGAACTCACGACCTATTATATAATCGCGAATCCAAATCCTGAACCACTGAGCTACTGATGTTCAAATATAAAAATATCATGTCTGCTGTTATCATATCTAGGATATCCTCAAACCTGCTCAAGGGTCACAGCCCCCAGCATTATTATGAAATAATTGCGGAACATATTTGCGCATTAAGTTCGGCAGTAAAGCAGTTATCGGCAGTGCTGCGTGGGCGCAAGTGGGTCATACTCCACTTCTCCCTACGCAGTCGGATCCATTAGTCGATAACGTGGCAGGTTCGATTCCCAACTCTCCGTGTAACTGCCCACGTTGTATTATGGACGTGCGTGCAAAGTTTAAATAAAATGACAGTACACTTTTTTATATATATATCACACGACATCTTAAAACTATAGTAATAATGAAACCTTAGAACCTGTAAAATTCTTGTTCGCGTGGAATGGTGGCAAGAATGCCAGCTGCTGGACTCTGCATCGCAATCCTGATTGTTTGGGCGAAGAATGTGCCAGCCCTCCTGTCACCTGTCAGCCATTTTATAACAATTCCAAACGTTGGAGATAATCTAGATAACAATGATAAAGAACATCAATTAATACATTAAATGATTTCAATCTAGCCGACCCGATGTCCCACTCCTATGGGTCGCAGCGTGATGTTATATAGCCTATAGCCTTCCTCGTTAAATGGACTATTTATCGCAAAAAGATTTTTTAAATTGATCCAGTAGTTCTTGGGATTAGCGCGTTTAAACAAACAAATAATCAAACAAACTCTTTAGCTTTATAATATTATTAGTATAGATGTAAAAGTTTGTATGCTTGAATGTTTGTTACTCAAGCATGCGACAACGGTTGAACAAATTTCAATGAAATTTGGCACATAGATAGTTTATAGTATTGGCTATTATATAAAGCTATTTTCTATCCCGAAAAAATCAATGTTCCCGCGGGATAATAATAAAAATAATTACAGTAGTAAGTGGCTAAATATTTTTATTTACAAACAATACATTGAAAATTGGATCTTTATTTCATTTTCTATGTCTTATACATGATAAATTGTACCCGAGCGAAGCCGGGGCAGGTCAACTAGTCAGAAATAAGACGTTTGATTAAGTTTATACTGTAAATAAAAGTGAAACACAACAGCACACGTATGACGTCATAGAGTCCTTCCTTCTCTTAGGGAAAAGGTTGAACTCAAAAATACTTCTTAGCTTAAAATAATTTTTTTTTAATAAAAATTATATAGACATAACATAGAGGAACCTATATACATTGTTATATATGTTATTATTAAGTCGTTATGCGCGTGCGCCGGTCAGTCTGGTACAGCAAGGTCGTAAAGGCGTTATTACCAGATTATTTCTTACTTGCGATTTCTCTTGGGAAATGTTATTATTAACATTAACTTTCTTTATAAGACCCTGGCTTGTTGGGCTAAAACATTTTGAAATGACAATTTTCTTATTCCGTCTTCTTTATCTCATTATAAGAGATTTTTATTTTCGTTGTCATTAGATTAAAATAAATTTTTTGTATTATAGATTAAAAATATTTTCCAAAATAAATTTTTTATGTTAAAGGAAAATTTTAAAAATTTTAAATCTTTACAATTTTTCCTTTTTTTTCTAACTTATAAATTATACAAAGCTATTGGATTATAGAATAAAAATATTTTTGGATTTTCATTTTCATTAGATTGAATATTAAATTAATACTTTCAACCCGAACATTTTTGGATTATGGATTAAAAATATTTAAAAAAAAAATTCTTTAGTTTACTAAAGTCTTTAACAAAGAAATTTAAATAAATTTTCTTTTCTAACTTATATAAACAAACAGAAAGTGACGACGCCATTTTGTGAGTCAGACACATTCATAAACAATTTAAAAATCTGATTTATCCATCAAAAAATCGACATTTTGAGTAAAGTATAGTATTCATACGACTATATATGACATAGATAGACAAACATACTACATATCTATTAGTAATATATACACTAGTGACCTCGAGAGACAGGCAAAGCAACCTGAGGCAACCTGAGGCAACCTGAGCCACTCGACCGACTTCCATTCATAACAAAGATAAATTCCAAATACAATAATCTATATCTCGCGTGAAATCACTGCACCGCAACTATTTATCATCTTAATCGATTTCGCAATCAGTTTCAAATCGAATACTATTCTATTGTATCGTGTTATGAGTAGGCTAACATACCGCGCGACGGAAACATGTAATTTCAAGGGAGGAGGCAAATTTTCTTTTAATAGATGAGAATTTCTTTGACTCTTTAAGTCATTTCTTCAGTTATTGCAATTAAATTAAAAAATATAAATTCAACTCAGATAATTGTAATTAAAAGTAAAATTTACTAAATTAATTGTAATCAATAGAAAAATAGCTAAAAAATTACAGTTAATAGCAAAACTATAAAAGTAAAAAAAAAATTAAAGAAAGATAGTACTGATGATTGATACGATTAGCAGCAAAAGCTCAATTCCTCGTAATTGTTTTAGTAACAATTAGCAATACAGCTGACTAGTTATTGTATTTATTAGTAAACCTGTTTAAATGAAATGTAATTAAGAGCAATACAGCTCAGGAATTTGCAATTTAAAACAAAAATAGCTTACTAGTGATTGTAGTTAAAAGAAAAACAGGTGAGGTTAATTTAATGCAAAACGATTCGGTAAATTATAATCAGAAGCCAAGCAGCTCATGAAATTGTAAGTATAGCCAAAACTGGAGATAAATGCAACTAAAAGAAAAAGAGTTCACAGTTAACTGTAATTAAAAGCAAAACAGCTCATTCATAATTGTAATTAAAAGTAAAACAGCTCAATTTTAATTGTAATTAAAAAAAAACCAGTAAACTGATGATTGTAATTAAAACCAAAATAACTCACCGGTAATTGTAGTTTAAAGAAATAGCTCACTGGTAAATGTAATTAAAAGAAAAACAGTTCAATGCTTATTACAATAAAAAACAAAACAGCTCATTCGTAATTGTAATTGAAAGAAAAACAGTTCACTGGTAATTGTAATTAAAAGAAACGCAGCTCAGAAAATTGTAATAAAAAACAGTTAATTACAATTAAAAGTAAAACAGCTCAGCGGTGATTCATATGAATCACAAAACTTAATTGAGATTTAATTCAAGAGGTAAGTTATATAACTTACCTCTTGAATTAAATCTCAATTAAGTTTAATGGCGAGGTCCTGAATAATTGTAATTAAAAGCAAAACAGTTAATTTAAATAATGTATGTTACCAAAAGTTTAAAATGGTCTTCAATACGAGTTGTTTTTGATAATATTTACCTCTCTCTCTTTCTCTCTCTCTCGTGACTGAACGAAATAGGAGCAGGATCCAAGCTAATGAGGCGATAGCCATTGAATTCCCATCTAGAGTCTAATCGCTCTTTAATGTAACGATTACGATTGATTATATGAACAGACCAACAGATTTACTATATAGGAAATTATGTTTATTGCCTAATTTATTTTAAATATCTATTCAATTAATCTTTACTTATGTGATGAAGAATTGATGGAGTACTTTCTAATTTGAGGAGAAGGAGAATAAAATTCTCGTCATCATCACCTTACCAAATAACTTTTGACAATTTCCTTCATTCCTATGGATTGTTTGAAATTTTCTATATCTATAATTAATATTAAAAAGCTGAAGAGTTGGTTTGTTTGAACGCGCTTATCTTAGGAACAACTGGTTCAAATTGAATTTTATTTTGGTTTTGGATAGTGCATTTATTGAGAAAGGCTTAAGACTAAATAAAATTACGCTACGACCCATAAGAGTGGAACATCACTAGTTATATGTACATATACTGAGGAGAAGCTGACTGACTGAGAAATTTGATAATTTGCATTTCTAATCTCCTTTTATAACGTAGGTGAACACTAAAAAAGGATTTTTTGAAAATTCACCCACTAAGGGGAGTAAAATGGGTGTGCAGATTAAGTTTGAAACTTTGTTGTTATGAAATTCAATATAAAGAGTTCGTTAAAATTCATGAAACATGTGTAAAAAATTTTTTTCTAAAATCATCCCTTAAGAGGGTAAGATGGGGATGTCTAAGTTAGTTTGAATGAGCGATGTGAGGTATAATTTCTTTATTCATAAACCAATGTAGATAATTTTCTATTAAAAAGAACAATATGAAATATTAATTTAATACTATTTGCCTTTTGACTATGATTTTAGTTGATCATAACTTGTTTTTGTTAAATTTAAATTGAATAAATTTCGTCTAGATTTGAGGTTAGTTTTGCTAAAACACAACAGTAAAAACTATATCCGATTTTGTCTATTAGTTTGTAATACGTCGACAATGATAAACAGATACAAAAGTTTGAATAAAATTGTTCTGGCTGCAAGTTTAACAAAACTACAGACTTATAGATTACAAAAGGCTTGTCTCAGACATTTTTCTATAAATTCAGTATGCAAAAGAAATGTGTCAAGCCTTTGCGGTCTGTTCTGTTCGGTTGAATAAATAAACTCCTATGGAATACATTTCAAAGATTTATAGACGCGTTCCGGCTGCGGCTATGAGAACAAACACCATTCACTTTTATATTATAAAGCGTCTTATCCATGGTGGATACTTAATATTCTTATTGCGAGACTGTTTGTTCATCGTTATATATAAATAAATATACAACAAGAGTTGTGGATTTAATTAGAAGTTGTTCCAAATCCAGGTATGCTAAAGGTTCTATACTAATATTTTAAACGCGCCAATCTCAAGAACTACAGGTTCGAATTGAAAAATTCTTTTAGTGTAGCATAGTTCATTTATCGAGGAAGGCTATAAGCTATATTACATCACGCTGCGACTCATAAGAGAGGAGCATCACGCGGATGAAGTCGACTAGGTATTTAAAAATTTTAGCCTATGTGTTATTCTGATGAATGAGCTATATTACTGTAAAGTTTCATCAAAATCTATATTATCTGTGGATTATGGAGATAGTGGAGAGAGATATGGAGATATAGAGTCCAAATTTAAATTCAAATTTGGAATATATTTTCATTCAATAATCCAATAATTTTGGATTAAAATTGTTTATGATTTTGGACGTAAATCCTTCAAGAGATGGATACTAGTAGAATTTTATCAATCTGTAAGTTTCTTCGTTTATTTCTTCTAAACTAAGCAATAGATTTTGATGTAGTTTTCACTAATAGATTAAGTAATAAACGAGGAAGATTTTTTGGATATAATTTATCTATATTACGTTTGATGAGGAATTGTATTTTGTTTTATCTCGAACCACAGTTCTGTGATCAAATTGTATCTGTAGGCTTAAGTTTGAATGTAGACTTGCTAACAACTTCATGTATAAATTAGTATTTGCGGGTAGTTCTTTTTATATTATTTTAACTACGCCCACGCTTAGACAGTATATAACTTATGGTACGATAGATTAGTGTCAGTCACGCTGGTGGTTTCACGCAGTGAGTGTAGTGAACTAATATCATAGTGTCGTGGTTAAGGTCACCCGACTTCAGGTCCACAGTTAATAAAATCAGTTATATTTATTATATAGTGTAGACTGTAGTTAGTGTTCGAACAGCGGGTGAGGAGCCTTTTTATACGTAACAAACATACCTACAAATCCTACTATCCAACTTCCTACTAATATTATAAATGCGAAAGTTTATGAGGACTGATGGATGTTTGTTACTCTTTCACGCAAAAACCACTAATCGGATTTTGATGAAACTTTACAATAAAATAGCTTATACATAAAAATGAGACATATACAATTTATGAAGAATTATATAAACATATATAAATAAGTCAGGAATTTGCTGCTACCCTACGACAACAAGGCCGAAGCCATGTCTCTCGTAATAATGATCTAAATCCTTATATTTGTAAAACTCCTTGTGATACTAGATAAATTGATCAAAACTATATTAGCATTAAATTCGCTTCGCTTTCGTGAGTCAGCCTAAGTCTAAGTCGTAGCCTACGCTATGTAAATCAGCTTCACAGAATGGAGGAGGCATTTGTTTATGCAAATGTCCGTCGTGAAATGGAAAGTTATGCTGATTTTTCACTGATGTACAACGGTTGCATTTTCATATCTCCAGATAACTTTTGACCCGATCTGACTTTTGTTTGGATATAAAATTTTATTATTTTTTAAATTCATTTGAATTTTTTTGCTATTTCAACTGATGATATCATCAAACAAACTTGTTGACTATACCAATATTGACTTATAAAAAGTCTAATTCAAATATTATTATTATATTGAGTTTGATTGATGTTGTTTTGATCAATTAGTCAATCAAAGAAATATTTTACTACTTAATAGATCAAAGTTGAAACCATTCTTATACATAACTTGAATTTTTTTATCTAGAGTTATCATTAGTTTGTTCAATCAGACAATCGAAGAAATATATAACAAATTGATTGATCAAAGCACAGTTAAAACCATTCTTTATACAATGCAAGAGATTTTACATCTGAAAGTTAGTAATGTTTTTATAAATCAGTAAATCAAAGAAATATTTAACGACTGGATTGATTAAAACACAGTTAAAACTATTCTTTTTACAATAAGAGATTTTATTACCTATAGTTAATCAAAGATTTCAACGGCCGTATTGATCAATGAACAGGTTATATCATTTTTTATTTAACGATTTATTTGGATCAATCATCAAAGCACAGTTAAAACCATTTTTTAAAACAATGCTAGAGATTTTTGATCTAAAGTTATTATTGCTGTCATCTATCAGTTAACCAAAGAAATATTTAACGGATTGATTGATCAAAGTATAGTCGAAAGTATACTTTATACAATGTTAGAAATTATTGTTATAGAGGTATTATTGTTTTGATCAATCAAGCCATTAAAGAAGAGTTTAACGTCCTTATTGATTGATCAAAGTTGAAACCAGTTATCTATAGTTATTAATGCTTTTATCAACCAGTCAATCAAGGAAGTATTTAACTTGAATCGATGAATTTGATTCATCAAGAGCAGATTATGAATTTTGAAGGAAACTCAACTTTAGTCATAAGAAGTAGGAACTGCTATCTTCATATGAATGAATGATTTTCATGTCTTTTAATAATGAAATCTTCAATATTTCCATATAAAACAGATATCAGCATAATGTTAAAGGATAAAAAAAAATATAAAATCCCATATAAAAGATGTAACGATTTTATTTATCCATGTAAACAGAACTTAAATACGTCACATCCATTTTTCTCTCCGTCCGAGGGCTGAGGCCGAGGCTGATGACGGCGCGCGATACTGTGAAATCATAAATATAGCTTTTACTGTCTTGTCTTTGCCCTTTTTGTATGCTCACTGGCCCTATACCAGCCCTATGGATGCTAAACATTTTATTTGTTTACATTTTTTGTGTATTTATCTATTGTATTTGAAATAAAACGTCACAACTATTGACATTTAAATCTTGAATTTATGAACGGTTCCACATTTTTAAATTACTGTAATTTTTTTTTAATAACCCGATTTAAATGAAACAAGAGTTTAATTTTAAGTTAAATCTTCAGCAATAACCATAAAATTATATACGATTTTATTAAGTAGTTTTTACGTAATGGACGAACAAACACACAAAAAGACAGATATTTCAAATTCAAGGAACTGAATAATAGAAATGCACAAAATTTCAATTGTTTGATACAGAATAAATAGAATGGAATCTCAGCATAGACAACAGCTTAAATAGTACTTGGAACTTGCGACCCAATAGCCAGTTTCAAGGATTCTTTATAAGTGTACATTCCTTCTTTAATGCTCTTTAAAGACGAAAACAAAGGTTAACCTTCATTATACTTTTTTAAATGATTGTAACTTTTTTTTAAAAAACTCAATATAAGTGAAAAAAGGTCATGTTTTAAGTTAAATCTTCAACAATATATCTATAAAAACTGTCTTTAATTTTATTTAGTAGTTTTTATGTAATGGACAAACAAACACAAAGAAGACAAATATTTCAAACTAGCCGATCCGCGCGAATTCTTTCGCGGCATGCTCGGATCCTATGGGTCGTAGCGTTATGTTTCAGAGCCTACAGCTTTCCTCGATAAATGGATTATCTAACACAAAAAAACATTTTTTAATTTGAACTAGTATTTCCTGAGATTAGCGCGTTCATACAAAGAAGCTGAATAATAAAAATACGAATTTTTTTCATCTCATCACAGATAACAGCTTAAATAGTACTTGAGGCTAGCGACCCAATTACCAATTTAAGCTCTTAGAAAGAATCCAAAAACAAAAATTAACATTCAATACACATTTTTTAAAGTTGGTTAAGTCTTTAAACATAATACTAGGAGAAAGTTAAGCCAATATCCGAGCAAAGCCACGAGACACTAATACGATTACTGTATCCTCTAATCAAAGCATCTGACGTGTCTGCGTCTGTCCGTGCGACGTAATTTATTTTAATTAAGAACCGTGGGCGCATGATTGAGGGGCTGGAGCTGGAGATACATCTACGAGGGACCTGGCTCCTGGACTGGTTGGCACTTTGTAATGGAAATTATTTAAAAACTACTAGAATAGCTATGACTTTGTCCGTGGAATGGAATGTATGTGAGATACGGATCTACTCACTCATTTGTTATATATATATACACACATACTACTCGACCCGCCCTCGCTTCGCTGAGGATTTATACTAACTTTGTACCCACCCTTTAACCCCTTAAGGGTTGAAAATATTTCACACGGGTCTCATGACTTTTAATGAAAGAATATGGATCTTATTGAATAATTTCTAAATTTTAAAGTTTCATACTGAATTCGGACCCCCGTTTTACCCCCTTTTTAATAATTTTTATCTTCATACAAATCTTGTTTAGAGTTCAAGTAATACATTTAAAAAATTCCAGCCGTGTGCCATATGTCTTTGTGCAGACTTATCTCTATCCCATAAAACCTGTATTTTTAGGGATAAATAAACTTATATGAAGAAAAAAAAAGAGAGAGAGGGAGAGTAGGAAATGGTGAGAAATATAGAAAGAAAAAGAGATAGAGAATAGAACGGCGAGAAGGAGATAGAATAGATTACTACAGACTAAATTCTCATGCACAAGACTAAACGGAACATTTATTGTCTGTGGTTAAAACAGAGAATAACAAAGACACAATTCAGTATTACCATAGACTATATATTGTTCTTCATAGTCCTACCTATATCTATACCAAAATTCATCCGAATCTGTTCAGCAATTAAGACGTAACAGACAAACAAACTGGCTATAACTGATGATGTTCCCA
The DNA here is from genome assembly GCA_027564055.1 of Neptis clinioides. NCBI lineage: Eukaryota > Metazoa > Arthropoda > Insecta > Lepidoptera > Nymphalidae > Neptis > Neptis clinioides. The sequence continues at coordinate 10,877 of JAOPUB010021487.1, forward strand.
TTACCAGGATAATGGATATGCATTGATCTAGAGATAACATGAATGAGTAGTTGCTGACTTCTTTATGATGGCCACACTGGTATTTATAGGCTAGTAACTAACATGGCATTCTGCTGGCAACACTTTTCCGCTATAGCTTGCAGACGTGTAATTTGAGAGATCATTTTATTCTCCCTGAGGGACGGATTAGATATATCCTACTCCTACTGTGAAGAGGAGTTTAAAAAATATGAAAATTTATTTAAAAAAAAAACGATTTTATGATTACAATTATAAAATAAATTTAGATTTTTATTTTAAATTGATTTTGGTATTAATATCTACATAGCAGTAGGGTCATAAGCCCCAAGTTCTAATCGAGCTTCTGAGTAACTTATATAGTCTACCAGCTGACCCGCGCGAATTCATCCGCGTGATACTCCAATCCTATGGGTCGAAGTGTAATATTATATAGCCTATAGCCTTCCTCGATAAATGGACTACCCAATACAAAAATAGTTTTTCTATTCAAATATGTAGTTTCTGACATTAGCGCATTCAAACAAACAAACTCTTCAGCATAATAAAATTAGTATAAAAAAGAAAACGTGATTTTTCAAGAAATTTATGTGTTTTTTTCTCACAGCTTTATTTTACTAATATTATAAATGTGAAAGTTTGTATGTTTGTTACTCAATCACCCGACAAATACTCAACGAATTTCAAAGTTTATAAACTAGAATAACATATAGGCGACTGTTTGCCTCGAAAAAATTAAGAGTTCCTGCGGGATAA
>JAOPUB010021595.1:0-24021 GCA_027564055.1 Neptis clinioides
CTATGTAGCGGAAAAACTCCACCTAGCAACATCTACTTCATAAATTATACATGTGAGATGATCGATAATGGTAAATCGATATGCAGTCTGTGCAGGAAAATAGAACCTCCAAATGTATAGACATACAGTCAGAAGGACATTTATTTAATATATGAGAGGTTGCACTTGATAGGAATTTTAAATTCGCCTATAGAACCTATTAATTTAAATACTTATGCACATAGAAGTTGTATAGATAGAGTAGTATATAAAATTGAATAGATGTTTGTTAGTCTCGCAAAAGATAGAGAACTGCTGGAACGATTCGACTATTTTTGAAATATTTTTATCAGTCCTTAGGAATTTTAAAAAGGTAAGAAATGCTAGTAGCTTTTGTAGTAGTAGTAGTGTTTAGTATTCCTTCATTAGTCAGTTCTTTTATTATTTACTACATAATTTTATCGCGTTTAATTTTATTGTATTGAGTTCAAGGTTTTTGATTAATTTATACACTTAATGTAGTTTATTGGTTTATTGTATTCCTTAGTAAATTAATTGGCTTGCTTATTTTTTAAAATAAAAGATCTCATATTAGTAGAAAGTTATACTATAAAAAGAATAAAATAAAACAATCTATCAATGGATCCAGTGCCGTAAATGTGAATAAAGTAATTTAAATATGTTATAGCTTACATCTACTAATGTTTAAAAATATCATAATATCTCTTTTTATGGTAGGATTTTTTTAATAGAAATGTTTTAAAAATGCTAAATAGGGATGTTATCTTGTAAGTATTAGTTAATATTTCTATATCGATTAGCACCTCAAAGAATCTAGTCAGTAGTTGCGTTAAGTTTACAAAAGATATAATTGGTAACTCACGATTTATTTATTCGTCTAGCCACAGGCATTTATTAAGTTTATACAATATCATTAATATGTAAATTAAATAACTCCCTTAATACTTCCATATATTTTAAAAATTCTTCTTAATAATATACTCTATTGTAATTACAAAGATACGACAAAAAATTCAGTCATACCGTTATAATCAGATTGTCTAGTTTATTCAGCATACGAAGTCGTTACTATCGTGAAATTAAGGTCATTCATCAAGTTATGTGAAATTTAAGTAAATTAAATCTAACTCAAGTTACTTAGCCGGTATCATATACCGTGCTGAGTACAATTACGTACAATTGAGAAATTTACCTCATCATACTATATCCTTTCCGCCCACAGAATACCGATCCCGTGACTTGTGTTACTCAGGATTCAGGTGTAAACATATCTAGACCTGAGTTTTAATGATCCATTTTGTTTGCCATATTTAATAATTTATCCTTTTTGAATTTTTTTGGGAGCTGACCCATCCGTTACTACGGGCTAATATGAGCTAATCGGCTATGTATTGAGCTTGCGACAAATCAAAAAGTTTCCAATCCTTTCTAACCTTTTAATCAATTACGTTGAGAAGAAAGATTGTTGATCCAGTAAAATCTACAAAACACATGAGAAGTACTAGTGATATAAGTTTTACTTTCGGATATATTTTAGACACTTGCTTTGTTTTTCCTAGTTCTCCATGAACAGAATTCAAAATCTAGACGATCTACTTCCCTTTGCAAACGTCTAGGCAGACATGAGACCAGTTAACCTCCAGACATTGCGTGTTATCCGCCATTATTGTCAAGTTCGACCTAATCAGTTACTTCAGGGTTCAAGTCACATTATCACTTTAGGAGTTATTTTTCTTTAAAATGCTAAGTTAAATAATTAGTTTTATATTTTTCATTACTGTACTTGTTTAGTAATAATCCAACTTTCATTTTATAGAACTACACAGTTGAAACTTTTTGATGGGCGAAAAGATTCTATTTTTATTCATTTTAAATATACCCTACAGACTGTACTACTTATAAAATATTGCATCCTGGTCTAAAGCAATAAGTCAATAGTAAGTCGATAATTAAGTACATAAATATTTACACATTAAACATTGATAAAAGTCTGCTATTTCTTCTCACCTCAATATATTACAAGTTATTGATTTGTTACACACATAGGAACAATTTAAAAATGTCGTGCGGAAATACGGTTGTCTTAATTTTCAGCACGTGTTACAGTTTCTCTGTACCTACCGAGTACTTTATTCAAGGTCCCTTAAAAAGTAGTTTACCAAATATGTCACTTCCATGATGATTCAGCTAAAGTCTACGACTTTAGGACGAATTGACATAAACGATCTCAAGATGAATTTCGAAATCCTATGTATATGAAAGTATATTACCATAGTTATGAACACTTTTTATTCCAGCATAATTTTGTACTTGAACCTGTTTCAGACAGAATCGTTGCAAAACTATTTTAGTTTCCTAAATGTAGGGCTTGTAGTATACATCTTATACACATTTAATGTAACACTGAAGAAAACTAACTAGATGTGACATACTCATGACGACACAGTAACCTAATTCTGAGCCTGGTATAGTTAATATTGTGAATAAAATTGTAACACTTCTTATTTTTGCACCTCCTATAACGTACCTAGAAGCAATATTTGCATCGACATATAATTAATTAATGACAGATTAAAAACAATAGAAATAAAACAGTACTACAATAAGATTGGGATACATATCTGATTTGATACCATAAATGTTTGAATTAAAATAGCTATCAACATCCAGACTCAGGTTAAATAAATTAATATATCTTTCTTTTTTTTAAATCCGTCAATTTTGAAAGACTGTGGATAAAAAAGACTGTATCTTTAGTTACAAAAAAATATGTAGGAAATCACGCAACATATATATCTAACAGTTTCTATCTATAGCCTATTAAATTTCCTTCACTTTGTTATTGATACACTCATCTAAATTCTAAGCTGATCTATCAGACATAAATGATTATTTATTTATTTATTTTTATTTAATATCTTTATTGTACACATAATAAAAATAAAGTATACAAAATTACTTAAGATAAAACAATATTTGTATAAAAGCGGGCTTATTCCAGTTTCGAAGCTCACTAGAATGAAAAAATTTACTACCAATCGACTAAGAGCAATATTTTGAAAACATGTTCTAGGTTGTATAACTTTATTGCCATCTTTTGGCTAATACTAAAAATCAGAGATACTGTAAATGACAATTTATTGGATAAGCGGCAAAAAGTAGTTTTGTTCAGTGTAGCATTTCCTACATGTTCTTGCACCTAATTTAAATTGCTTTGCACGTAGTAGCCTCTGTCACAGGTATTAGCCGTTAACGCATTAAGGATAGGATAATGAGATAACTGATGACATTACGGCCTTGCTCTTAAACTTGTCCTTTCATTCACTGAGGAGGATTTCAGATGATTTAGTTCGGAGGTCAAATATAAATAGGTATTTATATTTTCAAAAGAAAAGGATGAAATTAATTGTTTATGCGAGTATATTAAACTGATCGATATTATCCTTTTTTGTAGTCAACTGATACATTGAGGTTGGTCCCATTTAAATTTAACTAAGATAATAGGTGGGTATTATCTTAGTTAAATTTAAATAGGTATGATTTTAATTCAATTCGTATTTTTAATGAAAATTATCTAACCTCAGTGTTACTAGTGTTTTTATTTGCAAGTTACACAGTAATCACGGGTATCGTATATTAACTTTTTTGATTAAAAGTCAAACATAAAATTTAAGTCGTCTTATAATTTGTAGATTAACTCTTAAATAATGCTGTCACGTTGCAAATATGTGAGAAATATGTTGCCATTAAACATAATACAGCAATTACGACTACACTTCAGCGACGATTAAGGAAGTTAGTTAAATCGCTCGGCGAGTCGTTAACTTTGCTTCATTAAAAGAATATTATTGTTAAAAGGTAACTTATATCTAGTTTATTTAAAATAGTATATCGGGTTTTTCAGGATCAGGATATTGCAACATAACTTATATATTAAATTAGATTTGCGACAATTCACTGATAAAATCGTATCTAAATTCGTGCAGTAATCTTTACAAGATGTGTGTTCCAACTTATGGGCAGACAGAATCACATTTTGAAAAATAGTCGTTTTCTTTGTATTTGTGATCTAAACCGCACGCATTATATTTTGCTGAATATATTCTATGGACAGATATTTGGTACATTTATATTATATGTATATTTATTACAAGGAAGCCTAGCAACAAAGTCTTTGTTTTAAATTAGTGATAAGGAAATGAAACTATTTTTGTTTATACTATGATAAAATTTTAAAAAGCAGAATATTACAATATTTCTTATAGTTTTGCTATTAAAATGCACGTATTACAATGAGATAAAAGTCATATGACTGAACTTAGAGTCAATTACTCATAACATGTTTATTTGTATGAGATAGGAATGTTTATTTTCGGTCAGTAGGGCGTACATAGACATGTGTAAACTTCTTAAGTTAATAATATAAAAAAATATTATCACTTTAATTTAAATTTCTTTGCAAAATAAAGGCATGAAGGAAGTACATTCTTGTGCAATATATGCAAAAATTACGATACTAATGCAATCAAGCTATCTGGAACTATTAGTTTAAAATTACAAACTATTTTTTATTAACTTGAATTAAAATAGAGTACACGAAAATAAAACCTAGGTAATATTTATTGTTATTTGATCTATCGTAACAAAGAAATACTCGTATGGATAATAACTGCACTATTCATGGATACTGGTATAGTTCATTAAATGTAAGGAATATTTGCTTTTCTAGGATCAAATTGTCTAGATGAATAATAGAGGATTAATGAGGTAATTTATTTATTTTAATATCAATTGTACAAGTACAAAGAAATTTTTTTTTTGTTCTTACAAATATTTTACATTTTCGCATAATTATTCTTTGCCGCAACATACAAACTCTACTGTTACTATTAATCTGAATCGACGGACTGAAAATGTATTTTCTGGGTTAATTTTGTAATTTAATACGTTTTACAAGTAATCTAATCTTTGTACTTTGCATATGGTTACTGTCTTTTTTAAACCAATACACAATAATGCTTATCAAGAAGCAATAATAAGTGATTGCTGTTAACAAACTGTTAATTTGCTTGATGTATTCTATCTTATAGCTGATTATTATTTGATAATGATTTATGTAATTACAGCTTGTAATAGTCATTAATACAATCACATTTATATTTATATTTCTTTGATCTACCGTATATTGAGGGACGGTATTCGTTCACATTAGTCTAAAATGCAATTCTTAATTTCATGCACAAATGCACAATATACCCACAGCCTGTAGGTATATTGTGCATTTTATTAATTACATAATCTTAAAAGAATAATTTTACAATATCGTTTATAAAAATTTAATATATTGGCTCTGCCTAAATAAAATTGAGTGCTTATTGGGATTTAAGATCAATACATCCAGAAAGTTTTTGCTTTTTGATGAAACTAATCATTAAATTAAAAAATATTGTAAATAAAAAAAATAAATATAAATGACTTGAATTTTAATAAAAAATCAATAAGCACTCAAAAAAGTTAACAAAAACTATACTAGTTTTTTGTTGTTTTGAATATAATTGTATGGTGTTTTAATATTATCATTAGGTTATATTATGTTTGATATTATATTATGCAAAAATATTTAATATCTATTAAGTGTATATTGACTTAAATAAAATCATGAAACTTTGTAAAATTAAGGAGAGATTCATGATCTTTATGAAATTTTACTTAAAAATTTATATTTATAAATCAATGGAAATATTATGAAATGAATAAATCTATCGTCTTGTAATTTTTATTTCGTAGCGCCAAATTTACCTAATGTTTTAAAACAGTTATTTTAATAAGATAAGGATAATGTCCAAGAAATATACGCTCATTTCTCTACCTTTATTATAAAAGTTTGTTTGTTATATTCAAGGTTAGACATTTATCTATGCATTATTTATGGTTATAGGAAAAAATAAGAATAAGTAATTACTGTCAAAAAAAATATCTAAATTTTTCCACATTACTTAACAACAATTGCAAAGTAGGTAAAAGCTAACAAGCTCGTGAGTTGTACATCACATGATCAATCAGTGTTGCAAATCATAATTAGGATGATTTGAATAGGAATCACCATAAAATTAGCGTATTAGTGATTTTGCTCTACTAATTAGCACTATCGCAGGTGTATTGAGCGCCCAAATATGTAAGTAAGGCTATAGATAAGAATGATTTATAATATGTATATTAAAATTACAAACACAAAGATAGGCATTGTTTTCGTTCTCATTACCCAAAACATTTGAGAAAAATGTGAATTAAGCATAGTCAAGCGCGAAAATGGTTTACTGGATTATAACAAATTAAAGGAATTGTTACCAAAAAATACTATTAGTTAATTCTTGTTTAAGTAACCCTGTTGAAAATATAAATAAAATCAAACTATTTTGAAAATATATTTTATTAAAAATTTCTTGGCTAAGTTTTAATTATTTTTGTGTTATAGTATGTTTTTTTCGTTTAGGTAATATTAAAATGAAATAACATTATGGAATAATAAAATGTTGATAATCTTACCAATGTGCCTAAATAACTGTGCCCAATTTCTTCTTCTGACGTGTCCCCGGAAACTAGAGTTTGCTTCTTCCATTTCATTTTCACTTATTTTCACAGATTTTTCTTTTTCGAATTAATTATTGTTATTTTTGGCTTGGTAATTTTCAAAAATAATCTAAATATTTGATTGTTTCTGCATTAAATTTTGAAACTGGCGCAAAATTTTAGGATTTATTTTCGAGGACCTATAAATTTTTTAACCACAAAATTTATAAACACTACACATAATATTTAGATTATAAATTTTCTTTATGAGACTCCAGAGTCAGCAAGCACTGAGTGTCGGTTCAGGTAGACTGACCTAATCATGGCTTCCACTCCCGCGCAAATACGCTGAAAAGCTGAAACCTAAGCCGTAGTCACACGAATGTAAATTACCTACTTACAATATAATATGATCGTGAGAACATATCGTGTAAGATCTCATTGCTAAGCTCTTTATGGTATTGTTAAAAGGATGGACTAATAGGGGCAGCGTGTAAATTATATTCAAGCAAATGTTTTTGTTTTGAGTTCTACGTTTTGTATCAAAAACATTTGTTAAGGTCGAAATTAATTCAAAAATTGTTCAAAATTTAAGATACTTTGCTGTTAAAGACATCTTTATACTAAGGAATATTTTCGATTTTAATGCTCAAACTTGTATTAATAAGTAGTAGATGTAATCCAAGCAATCTCCTTAATATACAATAGTTTTACCAAAAAAGTAAAATATTCAATTTGTACAGTTCAAATTGTGTTGAGAGTTAAAGAGTTGTTAAAACTTTTCATTACGTAAGGATCGTTGTAGTAATATTCATTATTCATACTATGTAATACTCATTATGATAAGTAGTAATATGTAGTGTAATGTAATGTTTTACAAGGTGAAGAGTATTTTTTGTAATTTATTAATATGCAAATTTTGAAATTTATGCCGCTATCATAGTATTTTGTTGCAATGTTGAGTATAGGTGAAGAGCATTGGTCTCTAGTCTTAAAATATATTAATAAATAAGAAAAAATATCTTTACAATGATATAAATGTATAGTGTGTCCTATTCGGGAAAAGCCGAAGTTTCCCAATTAAATCGTAAAATTGTATGAATAATTTCAAAGATGATTCCCGGCGCAATATATCGGAACCTTTTATTATAGACTAGCCGACCCAGCCTGGCTTCGCTCGGCCGAAACGTGTTTAAATAAATGGAAATATACTCTCATTATTATGTTAGACTTTAAGCGATACTACTATAAACACTGTATCCAATATTGTGCGGAATTATTTTATGTAATGCGCATAGGAACATACGGATGGACATTACAAAAAATTAAAAGTAATTATTTTAGAATGTATTTTAGAACTTTTTTGCAGACTGCATTGAATAGTATGCATAGATTGTTGTATCCAAAGTGTTGATCCATGATAAATAAGAATGTAGATATATTTTCCAACATAATATGCTCATGGCTTAACCATACTTACCTATTATTACCTCATGATAATATAATATAGTTTGTGTTGCAGTTAGCGCGTCCTCCGCTCTCGATAACTATAACGTTAATCGACATTATGACTCGATAATTACTTGCGCCCGAATATTTGCACGTGATATTTGGTGATACTTTTCAAATAGGTATATGTATTTTTTTTACACCCTTACATCATCTTTATAAAAAATCGTTTTTGATAACCTTTGCTTGATGTCAGTGCCTACAGATAAATAAACATATATAAAATTATTTGGATAGTTTGTTTATCATATTGAAATAACGACTTTTTACTAAGTACATTGAATTTTTAAAATTTTTATATGTCTGTTTGTTCCTCTTAATCTCTGTAACGGCTGAACAGATTTGAATGGGTATTTAAAAAAAATTAATACGTTCCTACATTTGGATAATATATAAAACATACGTAAACTGTGCATGATTAAAGATTTTAGTTTATCGTACATTATTTTTTTGGTTTAATACAGTCACTTCATTACTTAAAGAAAGCAATATATATATTGTTAATCATGATGCTGACAACACTAATTTAAGTCAACATTGGTAGTATTAAACTGAATGCTACATTCTAATTAGCGCAAAATATCATGCGATCATTGGTGTGCCAACACAAAGATAAAACACTATCTAATGAATACGCCGTCATGACAAAAATTATTATTATTCCATCACAAGTATTCTAGCAGTATCGCTGAAGATCTTAATCTAACGTATAACCACCAGGATTAATATAACAGTCGTTTAGCGGTCATAATGTCGGTCTGCATATAGACCATCATTTGTTTTTCTTTATTTAACAATATATATTAATAATATCTAAAAAAATCGCTACACAAGTAATTAACACAGTAAACTTAGCTTAAAGTTGTGTAAGTTTTTCCCAAGTGAGTTGAATTTAGCTTATAATTAAAGTTGTGCACCACAAGTCGAAACATAGTTTATATGCAGTTTACTTCTAAGATCACATCTATAACTTAGTAACGATAATGTATTACTAAGTAGTGGAACCGACCACAATGATGAAAATTTATAACATTCGCGTTCGCCTGCATCTAATTTGTCTGCACTTGGATATGGGGCGCAAGCCACATGCTCTTCTTGGTTTATTGTTACAAGTTTTGATTCTTGTGATACAGTACTAGATACTATTACTGATCATCACAACCTATGGATGGCCCATTACTGAGCCGGGTTTACTCCACAGAGTGGCCCAGTGCGGGTTGGCAGACTTCACACACCTCTGAGAACTTTAGTGAACTCTCAGGAGTCCAGGTTGCCTCACGATGTTTTCTTTCACCGTTATAACAAGTGATATGTCATTTCTTAAATACACATAACTCAAGTAAAGTCAGAGGTGTGTGCCCGAGTGTGGGATCGAACTCGGTCCTCCGGAGTAGACATCAAGTCTTAACCACTGGGCTATCACTGCAGTATGCATATGCTTATTTATTACTTACAATATACCGATGTTTTCCGATAAAATCAATATTTGCCAATTATAGCAATTACTAGTATCAGGACTGGTTACCAATGTTGCAATTCCAGCTTCTTACATAAAATTTATTTAATAAAAAATGTATTTTGTCTAATTAGCAAAACATTTGAAACATAGAATAGTTAGGTTGCAGGAATTGCACCGTCTACAAAAAAAGTAATACAACGTAACTATAACAAATTAATTCATTGTTTTTATGATGTAATTTACTTAGATATAATATAATAGACATATTTTTCATTATATAATATGAGTTTTTAATTTTAACGATTTGTTCTTGGTACAACGATATCAGTCTAGATGAAAGTAACAATTACTGTTAATTGACATCCATTTTATATAAAGCTATTTGGGCAATTATCTATATCAAATTACATTTTACTGAGTAGATAACCACTGTTTTATCTTCTAATTTCGAAGAAATTATATTATATAATAGTGCTTATATTAGTTTCTCTCGTTTCGTTATATTAGTTTCCTAGTTTCTTTTTGATTTTGCATACTTTCTTTACTTTTACGCTTTACAAATCTTAAAATTTACAAGAATTGTTGTCCTAGTAACATTGAAATTATGTTTAATAGGTATTATACTTTAGTACTCAATAGGTTGCTTATATTTTATCTATATAATTCTCAGAGTGAATTTTCATTGCTGAGAAAATAATGTCACATTTTGATAAAAGTACAATAAAATGAGTGCTATTCATGCAAGTAGAAAAGAAAGAATTTTATCTAACCGTTAAAATAAATTATTTTTCTTATTAGAGGAAGTCTTCAGTGGGAGTACTAGGTAGGTATATTATTTAATAAATTTAAATTCACGAAAATGTTTGTTTGTTATATAATATAAATATTGTTAAAATTGAAGTATCGAATAAAGTAATCAAAAGCAGGGTAGTAAGTAAAGTAATAAAAGCAATATAACAAGTTAATATACACATCTCATATCCTATGTCTCTGATCTCTCGTGCGGAAGTGGCTTGACCGTGAGCGTGGGATATGTTTCCATTGTATTCCGATTCATAAGGCTAAATAGTTTGCTCATTTTAGATATTTTTTTTAAAAATAGACCTTTATTTTTTATTATTATTAATTAACGTAACTAATCAAGAATAGAATTTATAATCTACATTGCCGAATAATTCCAGTATAATTACATAAAAACATCAGATGATAATGATCAGTATCTGATAAATATTACTTGATATCAGATAAAATTTTATTCGCCTATAAACTACACTCACGCTTTAAAAAATTGTCGGTCATTATGAAGGTGACTTGAGGTGAATGATTTATACAATTTTAAAAGAAAAAAGAACAACAATGTTTATTTAAGCGACATCTTGTAGTAAATGGTAAAAAGTTTTTTGGATATATGAACAGTATTTCTTATTTATATTAAATAATAGCCAGCCGTAAAATATAGCAAAGATACCTTAAAAACATTTTAAAATGATACGAATTTCAACCTTTAACAATATGTGAGGTTTTTGTTGTTATTAATACTTATATACATATTTATATATGTTTAATACTTTCTCCATACGAAAAAAATAACTATTTCTCGTCGGCTGTAAGAAACCTTATTAAATGATCGTCAAAAAGATAACGCACGATTAGATTAAAAAAGAGCGATCCAACATTTCAAGGATGATGGAAAATTTATGTTTTAAATATAGGAAATTGGATATGATAATTTTATCGAATATTAATAATTATTTGTTTTTTGGGAAACATTTATGATTCACACTACAACAATTTAAATTATGATTTTGAATGTTGTTATATTTTCATATTATTTAAACTAACCGCTTAACCAGGTTTGATATAATTTGGTCCTTTAGGGTTCACACTTTTTAATTCAAATCCCAAAGATATAACGAATTAGCAAATTTTTTTTTAAAGTTGCTCCTATTGTCATTTTTCTTATTTTTTGCTTTTTAAAAGATCCACTTTGATACTCGGTTACGTAATTTATTATTAAATATAATATACGCTAAATATATTGCTAAGTATTTGATACAATCATAATTTATCAAGAAACTCGTTCAATCATTGTTTCTAATTATTTTAAGTGGTATTATCAATTGAGTGACATTGTATTCTTTTGATACAATAAAATAAACATCGACACACACAGCACGGGTACAACACATATTATTTTAAAAAAAAATAGTTCGTAACTTCTTCTTATGTCTGTATTTCAAAATCGTATCGTGTCAAGAAATGGATATACACAATCACTCCCCTTACGATCAAGACAATTGACTATTATATCTGCTCGGTTTGCTTCTTCATGTGTTGTAAAGCGTCTGCAATCTTCGATGTTAGAGTTTTCGAAAAATATCTACAATAATATGTTAGAGACTTAGTTTGTAATTTCGTTTGTTTGTTATAAGATTTTTTCAAAATTGACCCTTAACTTTATTCGCGGGGACTGTAGACCTCCACCACACGCGTTGGATTGTTGGTTTAAAATAATTTTATAAATATTTATAGCCAAGTACAAGTATAGTCCAAGCTACAAAATCTGCTCTTCATTTTGTGAAGTATTGAATGACTAAATTCTATTGCTTACGTAGTTTTGTCCTAGACATAATCGATGATATTTTCAATAATTTTCTTAAAATGATAATGTTTTGAGATATTTTAGATTTATAAAAGTTCCTTATAAGAAAAAGTGAAAATATTTGTCTTAGAACATCATTTTTTAAATAAAATATTTTAAAAAAATATATATGTCCTCAAGAAGCAAATTAATACACGTTTTGTGTATATATTTGTATTCATATAAGTACTAAATGTTTGACTGATATAATATATGTATGTCGTAAGACGTAATCTCTCCTTACTAAATACAATTGATCATTATATGTGCTCTTTCGCGTGTTGTAAACATCTATGACGTTAAGGTTTGCGGAAATCACTTATCAATACCATATAACGAGATTTGTAATTGAACTTTTTCATTTATTTTATATATAAATCAAATAATGGCGATTTGATAAGATATGATGTAAAAAATGACGAATGCTCGGAGTTAGACGTTAGACATACAATATACAGACAAGAATACTCCATAATTGATTTGCTTAATATATTTAGAATTTAAATATTTTACAACGATGACCACTCAAATGGTAACAGGGCGAAGTAAGGTAATTGCCCGATATTTAATCAGTGACTCACAAGCAAGTATCGCGCCCATACGTTACATTCTAAAAATATATTGTTTTTATTGTGTTTTTAGGCTATACTTGGTGTTAGAAGTGAAAATTCTTTTATATATGGAGAGTGAGTGAGTAGCAAATTATTATGGAACATCGCCGGTGATCTTCAACCTTTTTCATCTTTTTCCACTGTATAATGTTAAGTGTATTACTATCATTATATAAATTAAATATTTAACTATTCGTGTAAATAACTATAAATTAACAGGTTTTGTCGTCTAGTTTTACATAAAGGAAAATATTACTATCGTTTGAATTAAATCTTTATTGTCAGGAAACTCCAAGTGGATTAACATTTCTTTGAACTAATTGTAAATAATGCCAATCATAATGATGCGACATTATCATCTTAATTTAAAAAATTCATCTGAGTCATTAGATGCAGAGTTACAAAGAGATTTAAAAATTTATTAGAAAATTTTATATAGCTTATTTTATCCTAATAGATCAAAGTCTGGTGCAAGTTAATAGAGTGAATTTAATCTACAGGGTATCAATAAAAACGAAACTTATAAAAACCAAGTCTAGCACCTTAGTTCTTCTACCATAAAAAACAATGATATCCATGTCGGATAATTAATTTATCCAGTCCCTTTTTAACGGACCTTTTTTCTTATGTTATTACGTTTTTAGCTTACCTAAAAAAGTCTTATAGTGACCATATAATATTAAAAATCTTTTAAGTTTTAAATAAAATATATTGACTTATATACCTAGTATACGTGTGAGATACATTGTGTTTTCATGCAAATATATAAAGTATAACTTTGTAATCTATATAAATATATAAGATTGCAAAGTTATCTATGCAATTGGTATATCTAGAAAACTGGAATGAAATCACAAAATATTTTAATTTTTTCTTGATTTATACACTAGAAACTAGATAGTATGTAGTGTGATATATATTGTATTTTAAATTTGGAGCTGTTTCTGCTTAAAGTAGCTTAAATTTTGGTTCGGTCTAAATTTAGTGAAATTGAGCTATACCGAAATTATACAATGATAACTGATTTACTGAAAATTCAGACTGCTAGCTTTACCCACAAAGAAGTTATAGGGGGTCAAAAATGGTCTGAACTGCTTCGAGAGTAGAGTGGTCCGAGCAGTTACTTTGTTTGACTCCTTGGGCTTCCATACCCGCTAATTTAGTAGTAGCTTATCTTTGTTTTTCTACTTAAATCCCAAAAATATTAAATTTTACTTATTACTTGTTCACACATGGGTTTTATATTTTATGAATAAATTCTTGATACTTATATAATTTGTTAACGAAGTGTTCATTTTTATAAAATTTAAGGATATTGAAGATACGTACGTGTACGTTTGCTTGATGATTCATAAAGTTATTTAGTCTTTTAAGACTTCTCGGGCCCTTGCAATATAAACGCCTCAAGAGGAAGTGCTCACTTAGACCATTTGTGATGTCCTTGAGCATGTTATACTGGATATAATTTACCGCAACACTATTTTATTAAGAAACATCTACACATAGAAGAAACGTCTACATAAAGAAATATCTACACATAGAAGGTTTAAAAAAAATTTAATCCTACCAAAAACATAAATGTAAAAAAGGAGCTCCAAGTTCAATAAAAAATTATGCTTGGCTATGGGCTTCGCCACAAAAAGAATGGAGATCTAAATGAGTGCCGAGTTCTATCCAAAATCCCAATATGTATTTATAGGAACAAAATAACATTAAAAAAATAAAACTTAAGGTAGGTTAGACTTGACTTGGCCTGTTTTTGTTACATCAGTCATTTTATAAAATTATTCTACATACATATATTAATTCTGATAAAAACTTGGAGCTGGCTAGCCAGTTCCTTTGCATGAACTTGGCTTGACACGCTGTGTTAGTTGTCTCTTTTATACCACAAGCCAAAAACAAAACAATAATTTGTGTTTTACTGTTAGCACGCGCAACACAGCATAACTACTACACTTAATTGGATAACGTTTTCATATTTGCCGTTCGTGTAGCTTATAATATAATTTTTGTTTAATCTAAGTCGAATGTTAAGAAAAATCGTCATTGTCATGTAAAAGTCGAATATAGGGCGGGACTAGATAGCAATAATTATCTTAATTTAGTTTTTACTACACATAACAGCTATTAGAAGAGGTTTTAATTTAAAAAATTGCACTTATTAAGTCCACTTGCATAAATTCTCACGATTTCACTATTCACTACATCTTGTAAGCAAGAATGCTACACTGTAATTAAACCAATACTATCGTAGCTACTTGTGCATATATTTAACATGTTAAGAATATGTACAAAGGTCTAATAATATCTTTCAGAGTTACAGATAGATAACTGAAATTTAAATATTTGTGAAAGTCTGACTAAACTAGTTTCGCGTAGTGTATAAATAACTAATTTTAAAACAACGTAAGACATTTTTCTAATTTTTAACCTAAAGTACGTAGTAAATGTTCTGTAACTACTACTACTATTTACTTCTACTATATCACCAATAAATACTTATTGGTGAAATTATTAAATAAATTATGTATCTGTAAATAATTACCTTGAAAATATTAATAAGCGCCTGAAATTCCGAGACATTGCCTTGACACATGACCTAATAATTATGAATGTTTATTTCGATAGCGTGCTTGAATTTAGCTAAAATTCTCTGTTATCTACTTATTACATAAATATCTGGAAAAATTGTGTATCTCAACAATAATATTAAATAACGTGTTCATGTGACCTTAATGTAAGAGGAAATTCTTAAATATTTGAACTAGTAAATTGTATTGTTTCAAAACTATTTTCCCTGTTTGAAAGCAACATTCAAGTAGATAAAATCTTGTGATATTTACCTTCATGAATCGGATTCAGTAATTCTTTTCTTGCGAAAGTGACGTCAACTGTTATAAAATTCATATATCAAATTAGACTGGGGCTTATACATGAAATAAAAAAAAATGAATGACTGATTGTTTAACTTTTTATTAATTTTGTAGTTTTTCCGCTTCAATATATCATGCTTACAATTTTCCTAAACACATTATTTTTAATAGCAAATAAATTAAAAAGCCATATTCGTCGAAACTGGTAATACTTAAGATCTAATAAGGAAATCCAAACACAAGTTTTACACATGTCTTTCTACAGTTTCAAAATCGAATAATGAATAAATTCTACCGAATTCTATAAGCGTTTTATTAATATGCAAGTTTAATAAATTGGAAACCATTTTCAGCCACCAGAAAAGCCAAATTTAGGATAATATTGATTTATGAGTCTTAAATGCTTTTATTAGTCATATCTGATTTATATTGTGTATAATATATGATTTATTATTCTAGTTTATTTTGAAGAAAGCAGACAAATAATAAACAATACTTATGTAAGTCTACGTCAAATATTGCGTAATATTCTCTTTTTGGAATAGGTGTTGGTAAAAGGACAATTCCATATTATAATGTGGATACAATACATTTTATACAAAGTTGCACTCATTTTTAGAGACTATCCCATAATGGCTTATATGAGGACTTTGTGATAAGCTACCGTGGCGCAAACACTTTAGATAACAGTCGATAGTGGAATTCGTCTTAATACCTAGACTCTTTAGAATTTAAGGCCATATATTACTTGATAAAATACTAACACTAACGAAAGTAAATATAAGCATTAAAAGCATTGACAGCGAATTGACAGCGATTTCTAAAAAATAAAAATAAAGATGAAAATTGAACTCGTTATCACGTAGATATTGCATTGTTCTGAAGTTTTTTGACCTATTCAAATTATACTTATGAAATTTTAATGTGTATATATGTTCTAAAATTTAAGACGTTATTCCTGAAAATTCAAATCATATTTTCGGCAAAACAATTTATAACAGAGTTGTTTTGAAAAATGAATCGACGATCTTGTCTTATTTGCTGCTAGTACTATAATATTATATATACTTATAACTTTTAAAGTATTTTTTATGTTAAAAACTAAAAAAAGCCTTTATAGGACAGTATTCAGCCCGAAAACATTGTATAAAGCACAAAATTGGTTTTTATATCAATAGTCTTAACATTTATCAATATATAAACATGAATGGTTGATGAAATTATATATATACATACGTCTTAATATAAGTAAATATTTCTGCAGCTAGTCTAACATATCATCACACTTCTCAAGAAAGACTTGATACCGATCTATTTTTAGACATTTTGTAGTACTCCAGTCTTAATATAGAACACAATTAATTGGGTTTATTGTTGGATATTCTATACGATTTCGCTGATTCATTCATCATTGCACGAGTTGAAACTTACTTGAATATTCAAGGAATATATATTTAAAAATTACCAAAAAACAAACAACATTACAATAGATTTATTTACATTTTGAGATGATAAAGAAAACAATTCTGTATTTAAAATACGTCAAAGTAGTGCATAATAATGGTATTACCGTTTGAATATTCTTGTGGGGAAAAACTATATCGACCCGCATTTTTCTTTATATAAGGTAAATTGCATGTAGGTATTTTCCCTATATTTTTTAAAAGATTGAAAGGATATTCTTTCGTATATTCTAGTACCGATTAAATTTTTCCATTAACATACGACAAAAATACCTATTATATACATATATATAAGGTGAAAGTTCTCAAAGAGAGAAAGGGAACGGCATTTTTAAATTTTATTTATCAGAAGTCGAAAGTTGAACTAAAGGTAAAAAAATTGTTACGGAAAGTTAAAAAAAACTTATTGATTTCTAACTTGACTATATTTTCAGAAACGAGTTTCAATATATGACATTAATGAGATAGGTCTTTGCATGTAGTTTTAACATTTGTAGAACCATTATAGCCGCTACATTTTCTTTATAGATCTGTTATAGAGTGGGAAATAGGAAGTGTAGTTGACGTAAATGCACGCGACATTGACTTTCGTAGGATTATCTCGCGGTATCTTATCAAATCCGCTATCGTACGAACTTATATCATATTGCTTACTGATAAACCGGTCATGTGCCTAACAATGTATATTGTAAAAGTTTTTTGTTTTGTAGTTATTGTATTCCTAACACGTCTGCAATTAGAAATTCTTATAAATTCTTCTTTTTTGAAACCCTACCGAAAAATGAACTTATAACTTGTGTACTAAAATAATATAAATTACTTCCTAACTTCGCCAGGCTAAAACATTTATAAATAACAATTACTTTCCTCACAATCCAACTGTTTTGCTTTCTATTAGTGTTATATATAGTTTTCTTAAATAACTTTAATATTAACAGACAATCTTTGAAGTAATAATTTATTATATATAATGTAAGTTAGTAAATAAGGATTTTAAGTACAAATATTAATTCTAAAAATAGATTAGATAATCCTTAATCAACTGTGCTCCTTTTATAACACTAATAATGTTATCTTAAACTACTTTTCAAGCCTTAATCTATAACGAATCCACTTTATATCCGTTTAATTAGGCGTAATAATTCAGTAAATAATAAGCGTTTAGATCTAATTTGTATAAATAAATATATATATCAGTAAATCGTCTTTATCAGTAAACTGAATAAATTTTAATGTAAACCAATTGTAGAATCTTATTGAATTCGGCGTCAATAGGGTTTTAATAAACCTACAAATATCTAAATCAATATAGGTACGTTCTGTTGTTTATTTATAGGAACGTGGTGTATCTAACATATTTAAGGTTTAGCTTTGGTCACAATGAAGTGAAATTCCTTATAGATATCAGTTTCCTCATTCCAACAACAAATAACCACCGAAATCGGTTTATTAGCAATAAAGTTACACTCAAATGCTCTTCAAAAAATATACAATCTGCAAATAAATTTTCTTTTTAAATAGGTTTCTTAGGTCCGCTATTTATTTAGCAAACAAAATGCTATTAGACTGAATGTGTAAAATGTCATCATTCCAGTTATCACTTCCTTTTTGATCATAACATGGAATAGAAAAAAATGTCAATGTTACATCTCAAATGACAAGACAAGACTGTTATTATTACAATATACTTATGAAATCATACTTATGCTTAAATTGTTTTGTATTACGGTGGACAATCATGGCAAATGACGTAACAGGATGTCATGTTTAACATTTTATTGACATGTTCACCTACCTGCTGTTGGTCTTGGGAAGTTTATCGAACTGGCTAAACAGAAAAACTAATCCAAATATATTTTTTTTGGTCTGAAAATACTTTTTTTATTTTAAAACATATAGCTATTTAATTAAAACATTTATTTTTTGATATTTCATTCAATCAAACATAGCGGAGCGTCCTTTCAATTCCGACACTCAAAATGTCATTTTCATGCACAATAAGGGCTATATCTTTCTAATTATAATAGTTACGATGATGGTAAATAAAGAAGCCTTTATACTCAGGAATAATTTAGTCTTCTATCGGTAGAATTATCAAAATCAGTTCACTAATAATGAAGCCAATTTTCATTCGTGAAATATTATGCGTGTAATATAATTTTTTTCAGATACAAAAATAATCCATACTTCGGTTATTTATTATGAACGTGTAAGGTAAAGATGTCGATTACTACTTGAAAGTAAGATATTCATATTCGTGATACACGTGAGCACGTGTAGATGAGAATATGAATATCGAATCGAATCGAAACGATTTAGATGTAGTCTTCACAACATCTAAATCGTTTAATCAAATCATTAATCAATTCACAAAGTGGTCTTCATGGACCCTCAGGGTGCTTAAGAAATAACATCAACATCTAATTCATTAATAGAACATTTTATTGAATTAGATTATATGATTACTATTTGTAGGTAATTAGAATAATAGCCTCATTAATATCAATACAAACTACGATAGATATACACTTATTAGAGTAAAACCTAATTAATCTAGAAATAAAAAAGTTTGTTATCAAATAAGGATTAAGATAAAACGAAATATGTAGGATTAACAGAACTAATGTTTTGCGGAATTCGACTGATAACAAACGTTTTAATAATGGACAATTTACTCGTAGCTATTTTCTTTTGGAAAATGCTTTATTGTATATACGTAGTGTATTTAGTACGTGTGTTTAGCCGAATTTTAAAACTCGACCAAACTTTTTGAGATGTTCGTACCATTAAATATTGACTTTACGAAAGCAAAATTCGATTCTAACCTAAACAAAAAAGTATTAGCCAAATATATTGCAGGAACCAAAGGTAGTGAAGTTTTTACTATTTCACTTAATTGTTTTTATTATTGGCTTGATTTTATTACAACTTAAAGTACGATTTCATGCACAACATTGTGAAAGATATCTATTAAGACTAGTTTACCTAATTGTAATGAAATAATGCTTTTTTTCCGATTTAAATGAAATAAAGATTATATATAAAGTTACACCTGGAACTGTGTAATTTGCATCGTATTTTATTTTATTGTTGAATAATTTGCTTTGTTATACATATACAAAAAAAACAGGAACTCCAAAGGTTTCTATTGATGATGTACAAAAATCTCTCAAATGAAGTTTTCTCAAATATAATCTATGTACAGACATCGATAAGCTACAATATTGAGTTTTGTTACTATGATAACCTATGTGATTGACGTAGTAATATTTATATTAAATAGTATATACATTAGCTGACAATTTAAAAGTTAGAACGAAACTTGGTGTTCACCCCACGACACCCCTTTTTATTCTATGTTTGGCCTTAGCAAAGAAAATATTGTTGTAGGATTGTTATAAAATACACTGCTATTTCACTTCATGTATTAGCGTAATACAGCAATTTAATACCGTCATTTATCAAATAGGTATGTTGGTATTTACGTACTGAGCTAAATTCCTTGAAGTCAATGAAATTTAACAAGGATATAAAAAACATTTAACAAGTTTTGAAAGAAGTATTGTTTTTTTCTGTCAATGTGACTTCAACAGTGCTAACAATAACGATTGATGATAAGAAGTAGTTTTTAATGAGAAAATAGTAACAGTAGATTATAATGAATTTAAAAACAATTAGTTTTATTATATTAGTTATATCTCCTCTACTTGCGTGATTTACTTATTACTCGCCTAAGAGTTACTTAATGAGTTTATACAACGAAGTCATATTATTACAACAATATTAAATCTTATCTATTTATTTATTTATATAAACTTTGACCGTTTGTAATATTTTATGCAGTTAAAATTTATAAATTGCAGACATTAAATTAGAATTCTAAATTCCATTGTGATTTTCAAAATATTTTAAATCATCCATTAATTTATAGCTGAGTAAAAATACAACTAATTATGCATTAATTATAATTTAATTGAAATTAATTATTTATTATAAAGAACATTCTAGAACTTAGGTTTAACTATCTTAACGTGTACGATAGTAATTATAATCATTCTATTTGATAAATAGTTTAATAAACTTAACGGTTTGATACATAATGTTTGTATAATTATTAAACGTTTAATTAAAATTAAATTAAAGAGAGAGAGGGAGGCAGTATTATACAGACTATCACTTATTCAGTGCTTGTACTTAGAATTGCATATATAAAATGCAGTCTTCTGGAGAATAGAAAGTATACTTACTTACTGTGTTTTCGCAAACTTACCAAAGTATTCTGATACCCCAATCCAGACTCATCGTCAGATGTTTCCTCCTTTTTACTTGGATCCTTCATGTTTATAACCACAAAACAACAAAATCAAGTTTCAAAACACAAAATGCGATTCGCAAAGTCTCTTTCGCGGGAACTTGTTTAGGAATAACTATTTGAAAAACGAAACCGGCTTTGGCTTACGTCCATACGTGAATAAGCGTATGCATGGTCCAGTGTATATTGGAAGATTATTTTGTAATTGAATAAACGCGATTCCATGCAAATTGGTCGCGAGTTGTGTTAGCCACAAGGAAACGCATACGCACGTTCAAATAAAATGCTGTCTAGAGACCGACTGACAGTGACAGTTCACTGTTCAATGCTCACACTTCGCAGCAAAATGTTGACAATGACAATTGCTGATTCCGACATCGAGACGGTAGATAGCTGAGCTCACCAATGCGGCAATCAAAGCATTCAACGTCTCAGATCTCTATGAATAGATTACTGTTATATAAATTATTAAATACTAGCGTACTGTCCACTACTTCTCTCGGTATATAGTAGTACTTTGGTTATCATTACGACAGTTAAACCATGATTTACAAATAACAAACAAACTTTTATGTATCCACATTTGAAGTTAAATTTCCAAAAATTCTTATCCTTCACTTTTAAAGTTGTAAAAACTAACAGGCAATTTTTCAAAATTGTTCTCATCATATTATTAATTTCAGCTTAAGTATATTTTAAATCATTACATAGATATGTTATAAAAATAAAATTTTATTTGCAACATTAAACAAATGCTTTGTTTGTGAAAATTAAAATTTGGAAAATAGATTACTTTCTAATGTATTAGAAAATAAATCTATTTCTTTAGCCCTACTCTTAAATGGCCATCAAAACCACAAAGCAACAAGACGATTTCTTTTATGTGTTGATTTTGAAAGTATTATCTACTAGGATCTTTTGTGGTGAAATAAAATTTATATAAAGGCAGTTGTCAATCGTATGTGGTGTGTGGTTCAATGATTGGGATTTAAATGTTTATCATTCTAAGGTTAGGTACGTTATTACACGGCCCCTGAACTAGAACTTGCTCTATATCTGATAATAATCATAAAATCTTATCTGTTGATATCGAAAGAATATCATTTGGGCGTTTATTGTTATCAAATTTATCGTATAACAAATGTAAATAATGTTTCTCGTCATATTACATTATATAATTCTTTGAAAATGTCGTAAATATCAATAAATTATTGTTGAAATGCGACGACTATTGTTGAAAACATTGCAAAAAGTCAAGTTAGCTGAAATTTCTCTTCGATAATGCTGTCCTTATAAAAACAAAAAAATGTATTCTTATATAATAATTGATCTCAATTGAGAGGATAGATTGCATGAGAATATTGTAGGTAGTTATTAATTAAATAGTGTTTTTATATAATTAAATATCTGAACATATACGTAGCCTTTAATTAATTAGGTATATCGCATAACCAAAGTCAAGTGCATAAGTGCGTAACAATTGGTTTAAAACAAACTCCTATTCATGTCATTGTTTGAATGGTTAACGTTTGAATCACTGGTTATTTAACATTTATATGCCTATATAGTAGTTGTAATTGTATAACTTGTTTACTCTAATTATGACATTAGACAAGTTTTCAGAATAAATAAACTATCTTTTAGATCTCTAAATTATTTTAGTGTGTTTATTTTTTACTTTTAAGTGGATATTCTAGAGTTGGAAGTCGGTTAAATTTTTTGTTAAACATGTTTTATTTCTTGCTTTTTAGTGATTATGATAAATAAGGATCCAAAGTAGATTTGGTTCTTTTGTTTTTTGTTTACGTAAATTCTTTTCTAATTTCCATCCTTAGCTCGCATCAAAATCGGTTCAGCCTTTCGGGAGCTACTACGTCACAGATAGACACACATTTTCAATGTGAAACTTATAAAGCAGTGGCATCATGATATCATCTGCTTGAAAAATCCGAATCAAAATCAGTAAAGTTGTTCGGGAGCTGCAATAAACAGACAAACCATATTAATAACCAAAAAAATTACCATTAAAATAATAACTTTTAGCCAAAGTAGACTTTAAGACAATTCCATTAAACCAAAACACGAGTAGTTTACGTTGTTTCAAGCCTGAGTTCCAGTACCTAGGTTCCGGTGACTTATTAAGTAATGGTAAATGAAGCCGGAAGGTCTAAGTATCTGCCGCAAACATCCACGTGTTAAGCATTTATTAAAATATTTATTAACAATAGTCGCTTAACTTTATCAACAATAATATGGCTATCTATGGTCTACCTAATCACTTCCACTTCACCAAATGATATATTCTTAATGCAAATGCTTGAAACCCTCCTGAAAATATCAAAATTCCTTCGGGATCCCATCATCAGAAATGAGTTTTGAAAAAAATGGGACCAATGTGTAACTATATCCTATCAAATCCAAAAAGAAATTTTCAATTCGGCCCATAACTGACGAAGTTTTGAAGTAACAAAATACTTCATTGAACATTGTTTTGAGGTTATATATTTTGAACCCAGCGCAGTCCCTTTAACTTGCGACCAAGCGTGTAGGTTGTCCCTACCACATATTTTAACACTCACC
>JAOPUB010021596.1:0-11648 GCA_027564055.1 Neptis clinioides
AAAGTGTTGGTAGTGCAAGGTGGAGGCTTAGATCAGCCCTCCTGTCTACTGACTTACTGTGTAGAAATGGACCACCCACAACAACTACGTGGTATACTTAATATATACTTAACGGGTTAAAAACTTTGATAGCGTGATGTAGGAATTTTTTAAGATCATCACATTTTTGTCGTTTTTATGCGCTTTTGTAAGATATCTAAGTTGAAATTTATTAATAAATAGTTCTAACTTTAAATTTATCATTTTTAAGTTATAATTTTAGTTTTTCTTTTTAATTGAAATAAATATAAAAAAATATTGAATAAGAAAAAAAAATATTTCATGTTATTTTCTGTTTTTTAAATAAATTCATTTAACTTTTTTTTATTTCTAATGTTCTAATTTTCGAATATTATGATGGATCAATAAACTCAGTACTAGAGGGCGTTGGGTGAAATAAAAATAAATATATTATTTTTAATTTTTTCAATTTAAAATTAATTTGCGTTTAAATAATATATTTATTTCAATAATCTTTAGAATAATTAATCGCTAATATATGAGCAATTATAGGAAAAACATTTAAGTTTCAGTGGGTATTTTAATAAAACCGATGATAAAAAGATATTGGTGATGCCTTGCAGTTTTTCACAATTACCCACATTTAAACAAAAGTGTATTTTTATTATTTGTTATTGAAACAGATGAGTGATTGTTAAAGTAATAATAATTTTAATGCTATTTGTATAAATGGTTTAAAAATTAATTTCGTTAATGGATTGATGAGCGGTTAAAAAACCACCATAATATATCTAATAGATTTGAAGGGATAATTATATAAAAAAATAGGACCATTGTTTCCATTAGGTACGTAACAAATGAGTGTGTATTAATATTAAATTATGAGGTAATTCTCGAAATAATATGCTACCATTTGCTAAGCGGCGCGTGTAAGATTGATGAGGGAAGTTGAGCCTCGTGGTTAGATGTTACTATACGATTATTGCATTTAGGTATGGTTTAATTACTTCGTGGTAAGCGCCCTGGCTTCACTAGTAATCTATAGTTTTACACAATCAAAATAAATAAAAATCAATAGCATTTAATACAAGTTGATTGTACACAATCCATCCTGCCTTCGCATGAGTGCCATTTACCACGTATCACTTGGGTTTGGGAACCTTGTTCTGTATGGCAAATTTTATTGAGATTCGTTTAGCTGTTTTCGCGTGATTAGTTAACAAATAGCCAAACATACCAACTTTCACTTTTATAATATTAGTAAAATAACTTAAGTGAAGCAGTATTGTATTATTCTAAATTTTGATATTGGTATTTTAAAAGGAGATTCTTGCACATTTGACATCTGAAGAAAAACCCAAATTTTGTAAAGATAAAAATTCCGTACTTGTATATAAGAATGGTTTTTTTTTATCGTATAATATCGTAATCCATAAGATTTAATTATTTAATTGTTATGACAAATTCAGTTGTACTTAGTTAAAAATATTTTTTTTATTCAATATTTTCTCAATATTGCTGCATAAATGGCGTTATTTTAATTTTTATATTTATTTTTCAATAAATATTTGATAACTACTATGCTAGGTGCGATTTCAGATTTAGCAAATCTTTTTTAAATTGTTTTTTAAAAAAGTACATATTGGATATAAATTAGCATACATAACGGACTCGTTAGATTAGATTAAAGCTAAATAATAAATATGTAATTTATTAATGAAAGTTTGAATTGTTTCAGATTTCACCGCAGTCCGACGCTACCTTTAACCGCCTTATATGGAGCTGAAAAAGCACACGCGTGGTCCGCCGCGAAAAACACACTCCCTCGAATATAGATAATATCTTCGGGACTTCAAATTGGATTTATTGACTTTTGGGTGCTTTAATTATAATGGACTTGCCTTAAATTTTAAAAATGTGTTTCGCTGTATAGTTAATACTGCCATTAGGTAGTCTAGGAATTGAGTATATAAGGGACCGTGGGTTTCGTTTCGTGACGGTAGTTTGTGTGATGCGCCGGCGGTCGCGGTCAAGCGGAGGGCTAACAGAGAAACAGCCTTTTACGCTGGTCTGACGAACCGATAAGGTAAGCATTTCTAGTATATAGTTAATGTATAACTGTCAAGATAATTACTCATAAAATTTTAATAAAGATGAAAAAGGAACTAGCGAAATATTGTTCCTTTGAGTTTTTTTTTACACTTTATGTTTTTGCATATATTCGAAACACGAAAGAGAAAGAGAGTTATATTCTAGAACGAATAACTAATTTATGTATTAATTAGATTTGAAAATTCTCCTCTGTGATGGAAATGAAAGGTACGTACTATTATTGGCATTTATTGAGTAAGTTTATATTAGATTGGTAAATTGAAAAGTCGTAAGCAATTTTATCTATTTTAATGACATTACCTCAGGGACGGAAATAATGAAACTGAACGGTCCGCTATCATTATTTTTTGTTCTATTGTTATCACACTTTTAGACTAAATAAGCAGATAGCAGCATCAGAAGCAAGTGGTTCTTGACATTGTCACTCGATGGCACTGATTGAACACGTCCCTGTCACGTAAAGCCAGTCAAGTATAGATCAAACTTGACCAAAAAAGTACTTTTCTTGTATAAATGACTAATTAGTTTAGGGTATAATAAAATGGTATAGATTGATCGGTTATTAAAAAAAACAATTCTGGATCACAACTACAACACAACTTTAGCAAAACCTATCCATGTTACAAGTATCTTAATGCTACTTATAATTGCTTAAATATACCTATTAATAAAAACTATACCTACCATTGTGTTGCTTGTATGGCAGATCTCTCAATAGCCCTTCATAAGCCTTTTTAAAGTGGGTACACATCAGCAACTTCTTGTTGTTAAAGACAGCATACTATCCGATGAACTATTGGTCGAAGTTGTCATCAATCGTTATAAAACATTTGAGAACTTTTAATCATAATAAAAGTCAAAATACGTCTTAAAGATACTAATATTATGATTTATTAAACCATAAAAATATCCATACGCAAATCTCTTATTCGTAACTGGTTTTAATAAGTTTTTGTTATTGCTACGATATGGGACATAAAATGTTTTATAGCATCAAAAATTCTAAAGCTCAAAACACTCTCTTTTTAGTATCAAATATAAAAAGCGAAAGTAACTCGTATCAATAATATATGGAATTGAGGAAACAGCTGTTGCAGAATGAAATTGCTGTAAATCCAAAGAAGATATTATTAAATATTAATCATACGTGCAACATTACAAGCTTTTATTTAATTTTCAACGTATGATTGTTCTGAACAAAATTGGCATATGAAGTTTAAATCACGGTGGAATAATTTGCATTTGTATTGCATTGCATTGTCAGTTAAGACATCATTCCAGATCTCATACAGTGGACTGCCCAAGATGGCGGGCAGCTCTTGTTAGAAATTAAATGAAATTGTTTTCTAAGAATAACAAGTCATCAAGATTCAATATGGCAGTCTAGATATTTCAGCCTAACTCATCATACAAAAGTAGGGTCGGGAACTACCCCATATCTTTCGTCTTACTTTTTTGGTTTTAAGATTCGTGTTTGTGTTCGTTACTGTAAAATTATGCTTTTATTTATACAAATTGATTGTGTAATATGGAATTTAGTTTGTACATTGTATCATGTTCTTAAACAAACATGAAATCAATAGTTTTTATAGTTTCCGTTCCTTCGAATAATGTCCCAAATACTAAAGTATTCGTAAGAGTCAGAATTAACCTAAGCATACGATGCAAACAAATCTAGCTGATCGTAAAGAAGTGATGACTTTCAGAGAACTGAAATAAAGGCGAGGCTGCTATAAATCAATGGAACGTCAAACAATACGACTGCGGTATAAGGTGTGCGTGGGTAGCGGTTGTTATATTTGCCAAGATAAAACATTCCAAATAAGATCTAACCCTTGATCAAACCCATTAATTGTCAACTACTGAGTCAGGTCTCAAAATGAAAAGGGTATAGGCTACACAACTCCGAAAAGTCAAATATGCATCCCCTAAGTCGAACTCTTGAATAGGAGACCATTGAATAGGAGGAGATCCTGATTACTAAACAATCATTGAACAGTAATTCGTCGATATATCTAAAATAAACTATTGCTTAAAATTAAGATTATAAAACAAGTCTACGTGTTTGCTAAACAATTTTATCAGTATCTTGACATTAAATTGCTAAAAAATTTAATTAGCCGCATTCATATGTTAACCTTAAATTTAAGAACACGATTTGCCAAACAATTTCATCATTCATCAAGGTGATAACTGTGAAGTTGTACCCAAAATATTTGTGTTCTAATCTGCAAATTCACTCCTTTTCAAGAGGTGTCATTCATCTTCTGTCAAACTATATTGCGAATAATTCCGTACATCATGAAACTATATAATAACTGCATTACGACAAATTTCCAATTGTGATCACTTCAAAATTAATTATCTAATAACATAAAATTAAAATTATTATACATTCCATTAAATGGTAACTATAGAATATAATATAGTCATTAATATTAATAAGCCTATTACTAATATGCAGAGAAAGGTATTTATTTATTTCGTCGTTTTAACAGAACGCTTATATTTTGTGCCATACTAAATGAGGAATAATAAGTCCGATTCTTCAATGGGGTTAAGTTTTACGTGTTTCCGTGTTTTCTTGGATCAATATTACGTTTCTAAGCAATGTACGGTTTATGAATTATATACAGTTTAAATAAACAAACGTGGATATTGAAGAAAGGTTTTAAGTACCTTTTTTAAATAAGAATATTGACATTTCAATGAGAGAACATGTCTTAAATAATAATTGATCATCTGAAATTGGATTATTAAATACAATGCACGTGTTTATATAATTAATCAGGTATAGTTAAGTAAATAGTGACACGAATCATGATATGGTAACATGTTATTATCACAATGCGTATGTGATATGACGATTTGTCTTTGAATGTGTACCAAAATAATACTAAATAATATATGTGAACTGTTTAGTACCCAATACAGATTTCGTAGCACCTTTAAAATATATTTGTGCACTACTAAAAATATAAAAAATAGTATTCAATCTAGTCACTCTTACGAAAACTATATTTTTATGACCGATTAAATTGTTCGACGATAGTCATGTTGAGTAAAAACGCTTTGATCTTGTAAGAATTTGCGAAACTGTGTCGCTGACCTTGTAAACATAAATATTGTAAGTTTTTTAGTTATTATAATATTGTAGCAATTCATTTTATTTGACTTCTCCATGTACACAAAACATATATTTTAGGACATTTACGAGTACGTCTAAAGTCGATTATTTAATCTTGTTCTATCACTACATATTATAAAACTAAGTGTTCCACCGTTCCTGTCTGTCTCAACTCAAAAATCACTGCACGGATTTCCATGCAGTTTTCACTAATAGATAGTGATTCTTGAGAAAGGTTTTTGTGCGTTCAATAAAATATAACAATAGTTGTTGGTTGTGTCGGGTAAAATTTGTCTGACTGAGAGTTTAGAACAAAACGCTGCCTAAACTCTTTGAGATCTTCTTTAATAGTTCTACAAAAAATTCCGCCATGGCATATGTCCAAATATTGTATTAACGTCACTATAACGCTTTTTATGTTTTACAACGCCGACCAAAATCAGAATATATTATCCATACATACATATTAATACTTATCAAAATAAATAATTTTGTATTCAAGACTGTTTCAATAGATGTAGATTATCTTTTAAATTATTAATGTCTGATATCCCATTCAAAACAAATTACGAATTTTAAAATGTCGATTTAAACAAAACACTAATAGAAAACTTAACCCAGACGCAGTGAAGGAGGGGGGCATCAAAATGCGGGAGGGGGGACGGGCCGCTTGTATGAATTTAAAATGAACCGCTGGATGTATGTACATATGTAAGGCGTATATCTTAAAAACGGCTGCACCAATTTGGGTATTGCTTTTGTTGTGGTACTTATTGTTAGGAGCTGATTTTAAAGAAATAGAACTGGTGCTTAACGGCAAACATTACACTACGACATGCATTATAGAATAGAAATTCAACAGAAAACAATGGGAAGGTGAAAATTAATCAGTAAGGTAGTGATTCTAAATATGACCGAATGAATGAACGAGTAAGGGTACGACTGTACGAGTCATAAGATGGATAATAAAGTTAGTGAATGGAGTATGTTTGTGGGAGTAGCTAGACTCCTAGTTTTTGAGCATAGAAAGCTTTAGTGTAAAAGTAAAAAATCTAATAAAGCTATACAAGATCTTTTCCACCCTTTCGCATAGTTTATCTCGCCGCAGATCGGTCTCTTGAATTAAGGGTTGTTGGACGCGCTTTGATGGTACAAAGAAAATGACGAGATACGAACCTTTAGTTTAGGATTTATAGACACAGCTATATTTAAGGCCATTTTGCTATTTTGGAACACAGTTTCATTTTGCGTTTGTTATAATATCAACATTCCACTATTAATTATTAATATCCATACAAATACTATAAAGACCTTAGACTATGAAGAATTTTGTTTTTAATTATGTATTAGTTGAATTATAGCCTATAACTTTCCTGGTTAAATGGGCTGTCTAACAATATAAGAGATTTTCAATTTGAACCAGTAGTTCCTGAGATTACCGCTGTCAATCAAACACACACACTTTTCAAATCTATAGCATTAGTACAATGTACATCACACGACGTAATTAATGTCGCGTCAATATTAAATGTATTGGTAGTAGTTAGGTGTTGTAGTCCTATTACAGCTATATTAATACTCTAGTAAGTACTATTGTATCCTTGATAAATTCAAGGACTTCACTCTATCATGTTCTTACAAATTATAAGTATCGTGGGAAATAGTTCACTTGTAATACTAAAATAGAATAAGAAATCAATTCTACATGTAAGATCAAGGTTATTGAATTAAATAACATCTTAGGATGATATAAAATGAAAACATTAATAAACATAGACTATTATTTTTCTATTTGCAGTAATTTTATAATAAGTTAAGTGCAGGAACAGATAAAAGATGGCTAATTGTATATTTATTAATGTGACACAAACTTTCCGACCGACCAACTTTGAAGTGTCGAAGTTACTTGTAAAAATTCTAATTTAAATAAAGTATTCTATTCCTGAGTTTCAGTTTACTTCTCAAATGTCATGTGCAAGGAGAAGGCTTATTAAGGTCCCTTCAATAAGAAGGAAGAAATCCACTGACTAGGCAATATGTTGTAGCATGGCGATTTTTTGCTATGATATTGTAGTCCACAATACCAAAAACCATTTCAGCCACTCCATGTAGCAATTAAAAAATAAACTATTATGACGCGCAAATATAAACGGCACAAAGTCAAGTCTCGTAAGAGGTGAAAACACGAGGAAAAATCTGAAAAAAAAAATAAAAAAAATTCAACGTTTTACTGTAACTGGATTGTTTCTGCTATTCAGGTCAATGGGAGACCGAGTGCGCGAAGTGTGAACGTTATTATAAATATTTCAAAGTTTATTACTGCGTTGTAAATTTTATTTGGTATTCTGTATGTTGACGAAAAAATAAAATATAAGTGTACTAATTATGTTTTTGTGAAAAATGATCTTCAATATAATTCTCATGATCTGTAAAAACTTTTGCCCTCAACTTTATTTATGCTGTATGTATTGTTGTAGTAAATCTAAAATATAAAATTAATTTTAATTTATAATACTTTAATAATATCTTGTTTGACAACTTTAGCTTTTATTATAAATAAATTTACTAATGAATCCTATAAATATCCTATACAATTAAAAATAGAGATGAAATTCAATTACAATCTGAGGCAGGAAAAGCACAATAAAGCGGTTGAAGAATTTAGTTTAGCATAATGTGTCGGCGCTCAAGCGGATACAAACCGCTCTTACATACGGGTAGTATGCGATTAAAGCGCATGAGGACTTTAGTACAAAATTCTACGACAGCGCTTTGGAAGCTTGAAGAAATGCTGTGGATCGATCAGTTGCGCGCGCAGTGATGACGTCATCGTCGCCAACGAACTAAAACCGAGATGAACAGAATCTTTTTACTCCGTAATTTAAACTCCAGTATTGACGATTTTTACTATGCTGTTTATATAAAAAAATAACAAATGTTGACGATTAAATAACGTCAAGTTAAAATTTTTCGATTTCTTAAAATAATTGTATTATATTTATTTACTTAAAAATGTGTTCAAGGCAATTACTTTAGTTTATACGTTTTTTACTGTTTGATTCCTAAAGCTATTTCAGACAAAAATAAAACAATAGATGAAGATTTCATAAAAGCAAAAGAGGATAAATAAAAATACATATAATATATAGATAAATAAAAAACATCTTTTTTCCTAAAAATTATGATAATTATTTTTTATTAATATACATAAACCCTTCCACGAAAATTAAATATACTCGTGATGTATTTCACAAATACAATACACGCTTTTTAAATTAAAAATTAGGCTACTATCATTTAATGGTCTATATATAACTGCCAAATTTCTAATTAACTTGTAAGTACTTTTTATAGAATAGGTAAAATGTTACCAACACATAAACATGAACTCTTAGATAAAGAATTAACAATCTAAGAACTTTAGTTCTTTGTACCATTATTATTGTATAAAAATAGAAATTGTAGATACCATAAGAAATAAATTTTATGAGTTCTAACAGATATTGGATAAGCCTGAATTAGGTATCTGATATAACTGATAGGTAATATTCCAATGAATAACTTTATCTGATTACCGTTTTAAGATCTAGTGTTCGAATATAATATGCTCAAAAAAGTAATAAATAAATGATTAATTACAATAACAAACATAACTAATATTAAATGAGAATCATTCTCATACATATATAATGCTAGTATTATGTATATATACGTGTATATGTTTTATATTACACATTACTTAGACCTAAGTTTCACTAACAACTCGATGTGCTGGACTCCATACATATTTTTCTATAATATATTTTTATTTCTTTCAATCTGCAAGTATATCCTATCAAATATAAAACGAATTGATAACTTTTTTTTGAAAAGTTGAAAATGGCGATAGCTTATTGATTTTAAAATGTAGCTAGAACCACTGAACCTATTTTGATGGAATTTGATACAGAACTAGATTGGAACTTGGGGACGAACCCAAGCTATGTTATATCGCGATATAGTGATCTCATATAAAGTAATTTATAAGATAACGCCATTTTGCTCTTACTGCAACGAATTTAAAAAATTCTTTTGCTGATAGGAAGCTGCTCTATTCCTGCGTGATGTAGATGATGGAGTGTTGCCACATTTTGAAATCAATAAGTTTCCGCCATTTTCAACTTTCCAAAAAAAAGAGGGTATCAATTCAAAATCAAAATTCGAATCAAGGTTTTATATTTGATAGGATATAGTTGCAGATTGAAAGAAAAAAAATCTTTATTTGGACTTCATTACATACAGTTGTTCATAAAATTTAGGTCTAATATCTTATTAGTATGGGTGTTCATTATGGTTCTCCAAAAACGGAAAATCCTCTCAGCTTTTATTACAAAGTGCTTTTACGCAATTTTAAAATATTAAAATAGATAATCGATTAGTTGAAGATGAGAAAAGGAGAGTATTAACCGGTGCTATTTACGCCATGTACATTGATTTACGATAGAATCCTAACACACGTTTCATGACAAGCGCTCTTAAGCGCCTAATGCGTACTTCGCGTAACTAGCAAGTATCAGAGGCGGAAACATATGAGGGTAATGATAGATGGACGTACATTCCGCGCCTGCGATAAAAGACGTTAACAAGTTTACAGAAGAGAAACAACTGGGCATGGTCATATTTTGATCGTGATGTTTCTTGTCTAATTTGTGTTAATTACTAAGTATCTGTTGTACAAAAGACTACGTAAATTATCCATCTGTTTTTCAGAAACCAGACGTAGATAGGCAGACTTTTTAATTTGTAATAAATTATTTTAATAAATCGGTTGGTTACTGGTAATTTGGGCGTGGCAGACCATGAATCGGTGGGCTGATGGTTTTAAAAAACTTAAATGTACACTACGCAAAAACATCAGGGAGACTGACACTAATCTATCACACGTGATACACTGTCTAGACGTCGGGAGTTGTCGATATTGACTAGCCGACCTGTCTTCGCTTCACTGAGATACATTATGTTTTCGCGGTTACTCCTTACAACATCAACTATCTGTCAGAGCAAGTCCCGTTTAAATCATTCCAGCCGTTTCAGAGATTAGTCGGAACAAACACACAGATACAAAATTTTCAGAAAATGTTGTGGTATATGTATCGTGTATACATCCAAAGGCACTTAGTAAAACGTGGTTACTTTAATATTACAAACAGACGCTTGGATTACATTTACCGATATTGATGAACACAGATACGCAATCGGAAAAAGTATTAGGATAATTTTACAGACTTTTCTAAATAATTCCAACTGCTGTGGAGGAATATATTTTAAACTCGTCTATCTACAGAATAAGACACCTTGCATAGTGATTACGGATTATATTTCTTATCATCTTGGTATGTAAAAATTATCGCGTAATAAAGTCCTTAATTTCTATTGCAACGACAATGCGGCACTACTTAACCTTATCGAGGTATCAAAATCGAAGATGTGCGTCAAAACCGAGTCAATTGCGTCAGAGCCAACCACAAAACGATTTATCATGATCCTGGATTAGATACATACGCATATCGATATCTT
Organism: Neptis clinioides; assembly: GCA_027564055.1. Taxonomy (NCBI): domain Eukaryota; kingdom Metazoa; phylum Arthropoda; class Insecta; order Lepidoptera; family Nymphalidae; genus Neptis; species Neptis clinioides. The sequence goes on from JAOPUB010021596.1 coordinate 10,796, forward strand.
ATTTAATTGAAATGTTTCTTATAACAATATTTTTAAATAAAAGCGATTTTGCAGCGCGATCACTATCAAGTGATATCGGGCGTATTTACTTAAATGTAATAATAAGTGTAGGAGTTTTGCAAAATATTAGTACACTATTTTTTTTAAGTACACTTTTTTTTAATAATTACATAAATACTCCTAATTTTATATACATATTGTACTCTTTAAATTGTTATTAAAATAATATGAAGAATAGGTAATATTAGTAGAACTGGTTTTACTGCTTAATTTAACTCTATATTCATCTCTCCTGTAAAAACAATTAGATTTAATGTATTAGATTTCGAAAAGGTTTGTTTCTTATGGAACTTTAAATTTGACTGGTCGCTACATCTTGTCTTTCTCCCCATTTAAAACCACCGAAACCGCCGCCGTCTGCTAGGTGCGTCGTAGGATCACTGAGTTGCATTCTACTGCGACGCTCCGACGAATCCACCTCTCCTTGTTGGACCCTATTCCTGGGAAGCCAAAGTTAACTGCGCGTACTCACGCTTGCGTCTACCTGGCCTCCTTCTGCGTAGCGGGTTCACGGAGGGATCGTCCTCCCTTTCTCGCTCTGCAATCTCTTTGAGCCTAATTATCGTTACTTAAAACGTGGCAACGGCCTTCCACTCCACTGTCCCCGATAGCAAACTCTCTATCATGTCCGGCAATGACAACACGTTGCCTACCACACACTGCAGCCGGAATCGCTGCGGCTCCCAAGCTGGGCACTGCACAAGTGTGTGCTCCACTGTATCGTCTGTCGAGCATACCGATGGAAGTATCAACCAAAACATCCATGTCCGGTAAGTACCTGCGTCATCAGATC
>JAOPUB010021706.1:0-11644 GCA_027564055.1 Neptis clinioides
AACATATAAAAAAACACCTTACGAAATACACAAGTTCAAGTGTGAATCTAGATGAGATTATATCTGAGGATTCGGAGCAAACTAACCAAATAAATAAATACCCCATCATGACTGAAATCATTATTATTCCATCACAATTATTCTAGCAGTAATGCTGAAGGTCTTACTCTAAAGTATAACCACCAGGATAAATAGCCAGGACGTCATACTGTTGGTCTGCATATAGACCGCTTTTCTTCTAAAATTAACTGTTTGGATATTTTGATATTTGATATTCGATCACGTGATTACAACGAACGGATTTCATTAAGATTAATAATACAGATACTTTATTACCTAGAGTAATATATAGTCCCTTAAATATAACATTTTGGATAGCTCTGCGCGCAGATACAATACAAAACTCACGGAAAAATATGGCTTGTAATGCGTTAGCACCTTGGGTAGAAGTATAGGATGACGAGCATCGTAGGGAAGGTTGGAATGGGTGTATAAGGTGTTATTCAAGCGTTTAAACTTTAACTTTAATATATGGTTAGCAGGAAATCATTAGCCTTTTCAAAATGCAATGTAAATATTTATAACATACAAACATATTCAGTGGAACGAAACAATATTTCATTATTAAAAAACTTAGTTCGATCAAATCAATGGAGTATTAGCACGATTAGTTTTTGTTTGTAAGAAAAAAAATTGACATTTTTCAGGTATTTATGGGAGCTAACAGTTTCATAATAAGCTTGAGATACTCACTTCTTTCGCCATCTTGTAAATTTTTAAATATTCTTTAGAGAACTTGCAATAGATATTAAAATACTTTTAACATTAGTAATAACTATTATTACTAGCAGTATGACGTCCTGGCTACTATAATATTAATCCTGGTGATAGGACTCACGATCGCAATCGAAAGGTCGTGAGTTCAAATCTCAGTCACTGGACTACTAGCGTGGCCCACTCCTAACAAAAGCATTCCAGCTTACTTGCAGGGGCGATCAGGAATACTAGTAGGTTGTAATCTAAACTGCTAGTAATATTTAAAAAAGAAAAAAAAATAGATTAAGTCATCTGGAAATATATAAATAAATTAAAAAAAAAAACAATATTATTTTACGTATTGTCAAATAATTATTCACATTTTTATCATTATTGAGTTCTGATTTGAACTACTCCGATGTTATGGTATTAGTCACACAAATAACTTTTTTTTAAACCCATCTATAAATATATAATATCGATCAGCTAATTTTTCTTTAAAAACTCAAAAAATTACGAAACATTGATCATTTAGCGCCCCATTTAACATACGAGGAAACATTTCTATTGCACAATTAGTGACAGACAAAACAATGGCAGTGTATATTATTAGAAACTACGAAAAGATTTTCCATGGCAACATCTTCATATACAGTATACATTGCTGGTTTAGTACCAACGATGTTTATGTTAGTGTAACAAAAGCGTCAATGTATGGTGTATAGTTATATATAAATAGTGGATTAGATATAGATGAGACGGTATGGCCTAGTTGGCAGCCTGATCGCACGCGCCCACGAGGAAACCCACGAAATGCCGTCGCCAAGGGGTATTAGGGTTCATAGTATAGGTTGTCACGTAGGAACTAGGAAATATTGTTTTTCTTTAATATTGTATACAAATACATTGGTAGTTGAATGAACAATATTTATACATACACAACTGTGTGAATTTTTTTTGAAAGATTACTAGCAGTTAGGATTACAAACTGCTAGTACTCTTGTTTTCCCCTTCTACTAAGATAAATACTTGTGTTAGGAATGAGCCATGTCAGTAGTCAAATAACTGGGATTTGAACTTACGACCAATCGATCGTATCGATCATGAGTCCGACGCCTGAACCACTGAGCTACTGACGCTTTATAAAGTTAGTGATTTTTAAAAAGTCAAATCGTGTAAACGCAGTCCAAGCAACCGATGGTTAGGGCTCCAAAGACAGGAACCTCCTCACGATACGTGCCGTGTCCAGCAGCACCGCCTTCTGCATCAGACCCTTGACCCAGCCATCTAACGCGAGCCTCTTAAGGTGTTGGTCGAGGCTCCTGGCCGTTAGGCGACTATCGGCACAATTATAATTATTATTATCACAACTAATTTCAGTGTTACCATGAAAAAATATTAGCTAATCAATATTAAAAACATAGACACAGAATAAAACTAATCTATTCTATAGATGGTAAATGTTGCCAATCTAAAAATAGTTTTTACAACACTAATTTAATATCAAATATTTTTTATATATAATACTTAACACTTAAGGCATATAGCTACTATCTGTTTCTAAACAGAACTCAATTAAACAACAGAAGCGAGTTCTGGCAACACCATCACTTCAAAGTTGAAATGAGATAAAGTTGGACCTACACGCGTGTTTACCAATAACCACGATTGTAATCTATACTTATAATAAAATCGTAGACATGGCGTATCTGCACATTTAAGATTTTTAAAAAAAAAGTAGTGAAAGACATGTGAAATAAGCTATAGAACACAAAAATATAGTTTTTATAATTTTTGTCTGTTTGTGCACCCGTGACGTTAAAACGGCTGAACAGATTTGAATGAAATTTGGTATATGGATACTTTATAATCTGCGTTGGAAAATAGGATACTTTTTATCCCGGATAAAAGACAATTCCTGAGGGAATTAGCTATTTTAGTGGCGCATACGGTACTGAAGAGAGTTATATATGAGATTATTATCACTCCAATGTCGGAGTTCCTATGGGATACAAAGGATTTATTACATAAAATAGCTAATATGATAGAAACGAAATTGTGCACACAAATATAGCAGTAAGTTGAAATCAAAAAAGATTCTTCTTTCTATAAGTGAGTTCCTGTGGGATGTATTCCATTCGTGCAAGAATTTACATCTATAGTCTATACTTAATATGATAAAGAGAGTAATTCTATTTGTCTGTTACTCTATCACGCTTAAACCACTGAACCAATTTTGATTGTAATATGGCACAGAGGTAGATTAGAATTTCGTGGGGAAGGACTTAGGCTATGTTAATGGAAGTATTTTTCGGTTCGTTCGGTTCGTCCGGATCGTCCGTTCATGTGGATTGTAATTTTACTTTGAACACCCGAAGTGAAGCGCGGGCGGGTCGATTAGTATTAAGTAATATCTTAATAATTTAATACTCTACGGTATTAAGATAAAATATACTGGGTTTTCCAATTTCTTTGACTGATATCTCGAATGGTTGCGGATTTTCACAGGAAATAAATATTTAATGCTAGCAACACCAATAATCTCTAACTTATAATTAGATCCTATAGATTAGTGGCTATGTGATAAGTTATTTCGTGGAGTCGATATTAATTACTTCCCGTACCTCGCTTCGCTGAGGTGTTCGTTACTCAATTTTTGATACAGTATAGATTATCATTATGAGTTCAACGTTAGGTAATATAAAGTTTATAGTAAATAGGGTTCCGTAAACTTGCTCTTGAGTCTCAAGGTCCAGGCTACTACTCGAGTTTATTTAAGTATACTGTTATTAATATATACATTACCATACTGTTATTATACTCTTATGAAAATATAAATGTATTAAACTAATAACTCTATTACAGTCCTCCATTTTGGATAACATGGACAACACAAGATATTTCATTCGTTATTTTTATTCAAATACGCTATTATCCTTGGAGATATAGGGTGGGATAGTCTGGAGCAAAACTTGATAGATATATATGTTGTCTATATGATATTGGTCTTGATTAAAGTAATTTTAATAAAATAAATATATCTTAACTACTAACTATTGATTATTGATGCCAAATTACTAAGTTCTGTATATTTGTTATAATTAACACCTAAATTATTAAACCAATTTTGATCAAATTTGGTATTAAATATAGATGAGATTTTGGAGATAGGTATAGTATATTTTATGTTGAAAATAAATTTTGAAAATGGAGACCATGATTGAAAACTCTAATAAAATTTGAAAATTCATCATATTTATATTTTTTTAGGACATATAGAAAATATTTCTGAAAACTTAGTACTTTGTGTAGAAAAAAAACAAATATTTTACACCAAAATAAAATATAAACAATTACTTATCAATGTCACTGTCACTGTCAGTGACTCGAATCCGAATTTCCCGTAACATCGATTCTATTACAAATTCTTTGAAGTTTTCCTCCTAGTTTCCCTACTCAGAATTTAAAATATCCACAACGTATCTAAAACGGTCTACGATAGGGGGTCTCAAATACCCCCAGTATATTGATCGCCAGATGGAGGGACACGAATAGAACTCTTGATATGAGCTTGCCGTCCACCACGTTTCATTTTACAGATATAAAAAAATACAGTTTTATTAAGATTTATTTCTTACTAGCCAACCAGCATGTCTTTATCCGCTCTTATGGGTCGTAGCGTCATGTGTAGCCTAAAAGCCTTCCTCGATTAATGGACTATTAACACAAAAATAATTTTTAAATTCAAACTAGTAGTTCCTGGGATTAGCGTTTAACGCTTTATAATATTAGTATAGATAGTCTGGAATAACAATTTGGCTATATATCCTATAAAAATAACAGTTCTTGTAGGATAAAATAATAAAATGTTTAAATCTAAACAATAATCTATCTCATCCGTCATTGTTCTAATGCAGAGAATATATTGTACCTACGGCGGTCAAAATGTACATTTGCGTACTAATTTTCATTACTATGGCATCCTTATCCTTAAAAGCATACAAAGTTCCAAAAATAAAATAACATAAATGTTAATTTATTACAGTATATTAACTCTGAAAGTTTTAAGGGACATAGCTCTCGTGATAAAAAAAATCACGGAAAAGTTCCAAAAATCAGTAAAATCTATTAACGGTCATAAATGCCTAAATATTTTTATTTAGCAACAATTAATTGGATATCAAATGTTTTTTGATAAATCTGAGTGTTATGCGTGGTAAATAGCACCCGGGCGAAACCGGGGCGGGTCCACTAGTAGGTTATAAAATGGTCTTTCAATTTCAATCAATAATGAATTTCTGCAAAGTAAGACACTTAAATGTGTTTATATAAATCAGATAACCATTTAAATACTGTACCTAGTACATTTTTTTTATTTTTCTTGAGCAGTTTGGTTTTTATATCTTAGCTTAGTGTATTCAGTGGACTACAGTCTAATGAATATAATTCAGTTCGTATGATAAAATTAGATAGTGAAAATAGCTCTTAGGATTTAATATAATACCGACTGTATTAAGTATATTATGTAAATTACGAAACTAACATAACCACAATATTAATTAACACTATGGTCAAAAAATGGAGTAAATCATACACAAAAAAAACTAAACTTAAAAGCTGCGATTTGGGAAAACCATAATTCAACATTTTGAAGAAACATTGCCCCATACAACTGAGCAAATAAAAAAGTTCTATACTATGGAAATGTTGGTTGTAAAATTTAGAGCCAAGTTGCGTAGTTATCTTACCGTAAAAATATAAATCATTTTTTCTGAATTTGTGGTATATTATATTATATTTCAATGCAGGAAATAAAAAAGTATGAATGATATATGATAATCCTGGTAATAAACGTCAAGTTTTTCCTTCTATATTGGTGTTGGCCGTAATGCGAGACCTGGAAGTTGACCACGTACAGCTCACGTCAATTGCAAGGCTCTTTATAAAACACTAGCCGACCCGCGCGAATTTATTCGCGAGATGCTCCGCTCCTATGGATTGTAGCTAGATGTTTTATAGCCTATAGCTTTCCTCGATAGATGGACTATCCAACTCAAAAAGAATTTTTCAAATCAAACCATCAGTTCCTGAGATTAGCACGTTTAAACAAACAAACTATTCAGCTTTATAATATTAAGTATATTAGTATATATAGATTTCTATTCTATATTCTAATTATCTGATCTGATCTGAAATGTATTATGCTATGACTAAATTAAACAGGCGCGGTCCTAAAGGGCCACATGACCATGACCATGACATGACATGGGACATGACCTCCCCCAAAATCCTTATAAAATAGAAAAAGACCTTAATGTAAAGAAAATATCAGAATGTTATTTTCCTGTCTCTTGAATGTTGCTTGCCGCCGTTCGTGACGCACCCAAAAATTTTGAGAAATAGAATAAAATACAATTTTGAACCTAGATCCATTAATATGCGAATCTAACATATCCATTGGAATAAACTACGTGATTGAATCATTAGTGAATTATATCATACTAGCTTACGACCGCGGTTTTGCTCGCGTTGTTTGTTAATTAAAAAGATATCGTATGGTAGCAGCAATTTGATACCTATCGATATATTCTGACCAGATGCACAGTTTCATCAAAACCCGTTAAGTAGTTTTTCATGAAATTGTAACAAACATCCATTCATCCATCCTCACAAACTTTCGTATTTATAATATTAGTAAGATTCATGAAAAAATTTCGTTTCAATCCGAACCTGGCGGATGCACAGCAAAATAATCTAATTTATTATTTAAAAAATGAATTCTGGTTATGAACTATTGTACTATATTATGAAAAATTCCGACCCTACGTGCCCTACGAGGTCCACAAGTGTACACAAGTGAATGGCCCTAGTTCTTAATAATATTTGCTTTATATTGTGGCACAAGATACGATATTTATCTTCGTTACTATGTTTGTATTATCTATGTTGTGTAACCAGTGAATGAAGGCCGGTATAGGTTTGTTTTGTTATTGGCACGCTTGATGCTTTGGATGTACTGTTATTAATATATTATGACAAACTAGCATATTATAAAAAAATATTTATACAGCTTAACAGTTAAACTAGCAATTTATATAGCTTTTTTATGTTTTCCTCCTCATGTTTTTGGTTTATTTAAAAAACTGAAAGGGGTTTCAGATTTTTATTTCACTATCTGATACAGAATATATCTAGATTAACCTGAAATTTTAAAATTAATTTACTTCTGTAGTTTATAAGTAAAAATCAAAAGCCATGTAAATTTATCATTGTTAAATATTACGGGAGAGTTTTCCTACAAGGAAAAATAAATACTTACTAAAATTCATCCATAGTGATCCCAGAATGACCTGGAGTCCATACTAAAGAAATATGAAGGCCCTGATGATGGCAGGAATACAACACTGCTCTAATTTTTAAAATAATTGGAAATCTATTTTTACTTCTGAGAAGGTTTTGAATCCAATCCAATCTTTATTTATGTCCTGTTATCAATCAAGTAATAACAGTTCCTTGCATATGAATTTTTTAGACCAGTACCTATATTATTATTTAAAATAATCAGATAATCATGCGTCTCAAAAAATAATATCACTTAAATTATGCTCTAAATAATTATTAAAGAAAAATATTGTGTTTTTTGTACATTAATAATTTTATCTCACCATTCTACTATTGATATTATAAATGTGGGTCAACAGATTTTAAAGAAGTTTGGCAAATACATACATATACTTTATAATCTGTATTAACATATAGACCATTGACATTTATTTCGAAAAAATTTTGAGTTCCTGTTGCATATTTAAAAAAATATTATTAGTCGTAAGCACCTACATATATTTCTCAACTATCAATATATTAAGAACCGACCCGCGCGAATTCATCCGCGTCATGCTCCACTTCTATGGGTCGTAGCGAGATGTTATAGCCTATAGCCTTTCCCGATAAATGGACAATCCAACATAAAAATAATTTTTCTATTGGAACAAGTAGTTCCGGAGATTAGCGCGTTCTAACAGATTCTTCCGCTTTATAATATTAACTAGTCGACCCACGCGACTTAATTCGCATGATGCTGCGCTCCTATGGATCGTAGAGAGATGTTTTATACCCTATAGCCTTTCTTGATAAATTGACTATCCAACACAAAGAGAATTTTTCAAATCGAACAAGTAGTTCCTGAGATTACCGCGTTCAAACAAACAAACTCTTCAGCTTTATAATATTAATATGGATGCTATGCGGAGCCTGGGCGAGACAACTAGTTAATTAATAAAAGGCGAGGAAAATTTTAAAGTTTCGCAACTAATAAGCAGATAATCTATTTAATGTGTAAGGAAGCCACGCCCAAGCATTTTCTCCAATGAAAGTTGTCAAGTTTTGACAAGCTGCCTAACCAGATTTCGATGTAATCGCGATCAGTTGTAGGACAAATGTTTGATTAAGTAATAATCTACTTTGTTACTAATCATAAGTACTGACAGGATTGTGAGGCGGATCTAGACAAATGTTATCAAACAAATAAATCAAATTATCTGTGTTGCACTAATGTGAATGTAACTTTCTTTGGAGATAGCTGATGTTATGTATATAGGGAGTAACTTAGCCTAATTGTAATTTAGGAAAAAATATGTAAGTTCCGCATAAACATAATACACCTCATCGAAGCGAGGACCTATATATCTAGTAAACATAAACTCTCTCAAATATTGCTTAATACTGAATAACGTCCTGACATAATCTCTCCAAAATCCTCTAAAAATAGAAAAAGATCTTCTTAATATATCAAAATCGTTATCCCAATTTCTTGACTTTTGTCTCTCGTGACCCTTTCCCCACCTCCCCAAATTTTAGCAACCCCCTTGTAAAATTTCAGGCTGCGACCGCGCCTGGTTACCCTACACTTAACTATGATACAGTTTATGAATTTACTTGTCAAAAAAAATTAAATTATCGAACCAATAGGGTACTTAAAACAATATCTGACTATAAGCAGTGTTGCCAACATGTGTTGAATCAAAAAAGGCGTATCATCAAGTAAATAAATGAAATAAACTATTTATTTAAAATGTTTTGTTTTGCACCAAAATCTCCCCAAAATCAAGGACATATTTATCATCTAGCAACACTGGTTAAACTTTTCATCCAATATATGAGTGATTTAAAAATTATTTTATGTCATTTAAAAAGCAATTAATTAATTATTTTTTTTTATATAAGTAGGTACTATTTTTATATTACCACTGTAAGTAATTTGTCAGCACTTAAATTTATTTAGACATCTATCGATTCTGGAAATATTCTGTTGTATGTATCTGTTATCTGTATGTTCCAGACGTGCTCAAAATTCAACAAGTCTAGCAAACAAACGCGCGACGTAGGGGTTGGAGAAGAGATACTTAAAATATAGAATTTGAATGACTCCTAAGCCAAAAAAATTTTTAATTTCACCGATTTGAATATTAATGATTCACAGGGATATTTTTGCCATACCTATCGTGTTTGAAATTGTTCAATTGTACTCGTAACTGTGTGAACAAAAATCTTGTCGTCCTTAGATATACTCATACCGGTATTTTGAAATAGAATTTACAAATATATGACAATTTAGATAATTAAGCACTCGCTAAGCCAGCCGGTATTCAAAGAATTTTGTTTGAACTACAGTCTATGTAAATGTGCAAATAGCTAAATAGCCTCTCATAAGCGGGGCAGCCAACTAGTCAATAACTCGAGAAAGGGACGAGCGTGCGAACAGGGTCAAACGTGCTATTGTCACTACGTCTCACTCTTAACCATTTCGCGACATATGTATGTTTGTACAGATAATGTGTACACAATTACACATGTATAGGCAAGATCAAGGCCCTGTTCACCGTTTCCGTCTCTAGCGTGCGGAATCTTATGCGTTCAAACGCCTCTGCTGGTTTGCGGATCTGTAGCCTCATTATTGCTATTTCGCAAGCCAGCTTTCCACATAAGTGTTTAATTAGTGGGAAGTGTGAACATAAATTTACTCCGGTGCATTAATTTAGAATTCCATAGATCTTCTTAGAGATAAAAAATCATTTGAAGGTGTTAAAGTACATTTTTTTTTAAATTATACAACACGGTCAAAAAAAGATATCGAAATCATCGTGACTGATGCTTATGATTATAATAAGCGAGAGAAAGTATGATCAGAACAGTACACGCATAAATTTAATAACAGTATTAGATGTATTGGATTGCTTCGCAACGTCCGCGAGCTGTAGGGCCAATAGCAGCGGCTCGCAGGTACCGTTAGCGGCCGAAGCTCGCCGCATGCCGCCGCAACCGCCGACGCGATGCGGACGCGATGCTGGCGACACGACCAGACCACTTAGTCTGGAGATAATCTTCTAATAATGTCAGATAAAATTAAACTATCGATTGTATAGAACACGCCAGTTTATTCAAAACCGGATAGATACACCAAACACAAATGAGACTTTAGCTTGAAAACCTATTTGTGGTTTCGTATATGAATAAGTCATTGGTTATACATTGTGTGTGCTTCGATTGGAGTTTAATGAAAGTTATAGTCTTTGAAAACATCTCAAAATAGTCACAACTAGTGCGTTGCCCTAGAATTTAGAAATAAGTAACTTCTCGAATGAAACACTTCTTGGCGATCTATTGCGACTAATGCCAAAGTGTTTCACGTACGCACGCAGAATATTTCAATATATCTGAAAAGGCATTCCGTTAGAGAGAACATCACTTAGTGACCTCGAAAGTTGCAACCACATCTTGTCTTAGGAAACTTAGACTTTTGTTCAATAAACAATCTTGTTTAAAGTGTAATAGTTTATATTTACAATTTTAGCTTGACCTGTCCAATATTTGGTAGAACAACTAGTCTATGTATATTAACGATCAATTACATTATAGCTATGAAGAGGATGGACACTATAGTTAATATCGATATTGTAGATTGCCATATAAGTCACGTTTTCTCTTTTGAAAAACAGAATCTAGGTCACAATCACTACGTGAACGTTATTACTTTGATTATCTTGCACGAAAATGTGCTACTGCAGCCGATGCAGTCAGCAATGTAAGTAAACCAATGAACTTATTTTAAGTGACATAAAAAATACGACTTTTTATCTTTTTAAAATGGCTATACCATCTTTACATAGCTAAAACAGTTCGATTTTATTCTTTATACTTATGTGCACAGTACATGTTTGCAAAGTGACCTTCAAACTACTCGCTTTCTAATAAGATACTAGAGTTTTATATTCATGCATGCAATTGTAATTACTGCATGCAATATATGTATCAATATAACTACAATAACCAGGAAACCTAAAAATATCTTCCAACAAATCAAATTGAAGGGAAACAGGTGACCTTTTAAAAATGTAGATATTGTGGTATAAAAAATAAATAAGTTCAGAACTTAACCAGTGAATGTTTTATAAATATTTAAATGTTTAAGCACAGATTTTAGTACAACATCGAAGGTTCTTCCACTTTTATATCGTTTATATCAAATAGTGGCTCCAAATTGGATTCAGTTTGTTACATAACTTAAGTGGAATTCTCTGACTCTATAAAGATTTAATTTGAAAGCAATTTGGCACTGATAGTTGTAGGTACCCTAGACTAAGTACTTAAGTTTTGGGTACACTATGTAGAATAAAAAATAAATATAAACAAAATATAAAAACAAGTCGATATTTTTAAATGGGTTACGTATTATGGCTCACTTGAATAAAACTTCTTTACATTTTAAACCGACTTTCAAAAAAAAGTGGGTTATCTATCTTCGAAGGAGGCCGCCATATTGGAGAGATGGTGCTCGGACCGAAGCCACGAAGGCGATAGTCTGAATGTTTTGGCTGACCGCATCCACACC
>JAOPUB010021922.1:0-11643 GCA_027564055.1 Neptis clinioides
GCGAAGGCTGCCTCTCCCACACATGGATCTTATATACCCTCTTCCAACTCCATTAAACCCATTTGCAGGTTTCCTCAAGATGTTTTCTTTCACCGTTATAACAAGTTTTATTTTATTTTTTGAATATTGATGTTCATATGGTAGATATTCTTTGAACGAATTGATAAATAATAAAATGAATTAAATTGTACTTGCTGTAATTTGCTTCATAGTGTCGTGATATGTGATCAGGTTAATGTTTGTATATCAGATACATAAAAATGGATTATACTTACTTACTTAAGCATCAGTAGCTTCAAGAGTTCGGCCCACGATCGATAGGTCGTGAATTCAAAACTAAGTCAACAGATTTCTGACATGAGCCATTCCTTACATTTAGCTTAGAGGAGTTAAAGAATACTAGTAGTTTGTCATTGAAACTGCTTAAAAAAGATTACTCTTTTTTTAAATCAAAATACAATCAAAATTACTACTGAGTGATTGAGCTAATTAGTGTTTGAGTTGGTAGTTACCATACTTAATCACTCAGTTACTTAATCGATCAACATTTACTCATTTACACGTTGCGTGTGAAATCCTATAAAAAACTGTGTTCGTTTTCAGTCTGTGCTCCACTCCTAAAGTCCATAGCGTTATGTTTTGTAGCCTATAGCCTTCCTCGATAAATGGACTATCCAACATAAAAATAATTTTTCTAATCGAACCAGTAGTTCCATTAGATTAGCGCGTTCAAACAAACAAACTTCAACTTTATAATATTACTATAGATACAGTTGAAATCTAATACACTCCACATCTAGAATACAAAGCAAAATAAAGTTCATAATCTACTGTAATTGTAATAGACACCCAAGTTTCCAGATAAAATTGTAGACTTATTCTTTGCCTCTTGACTTTTGAACGTTAAAGTTGAGCCATTCATCTCTGCGACGTTTTAAGTGCTTAAGTGGCTGAGCTGGATGGTGAAATCGTGTTTAATTTTTCCGACTACTGAAAAACTAAATTTTGATACCCGTGTAGTTTAAATGTTTCTTTAAATGACTTGATTATATCTTTAATTACATAGAAATACGAAAATAGATTTTTTTAATATTGATATTTTTAGCCAATCGTCTTTTTTATTGCAACCTCTGATTGTATCGAAACTTATATACAGACGTCTATAAACCACATTTCATAACTCTTTGTGTCTGTCAAGCTTTAATGCCTAAATCACTGAAACGATTTTGATAAAATTTGGTACAGGGAGAGACTATAGTTTGGGAAAGGAGATAACCTATCTGTTATAGTGATAAAAGGCTTCGACGGGTTACAAAGGGGAGTTGAAATTTTGTAAGTCATATTGTATAAAATAGCAAAATATTGTGCTTAAAAATAAATGTATTTTTTTCTTTGAATATCACAAAGTTTGAGGGTTCTGTATCTTTTTTCATTATAACATTTATTTATATGACAAATCCATAGATTATACGTTAGATGGCATATAAAATATGCCATTAAGAGAAAAAAAACAATAACTGTTCAGAAATGACACTGTCAACAAAACTATATTTTGTAAAAATATTGTGATCCAGTTATTGCAGTTTTAATATAATGAACTAATGTTATTTCTAGATTTTTTATGGTATGTGATATTTTTTGTCTTTATTTAGTTTTCAATATTTTTACAATATGGAGTCGAAGATTGATTTATACAAAAGTTTTGACTGATGCTATTCAATAATATTGTAATACAAATTACCCTGAAAATACATAAATAATAATAAAATAGCATTGCAAAGTTTATAGGAAAATGCGTTTTTAAATAAACCTAGAGTATTCTTTAAAACATCATTAAATATTGTCTACAGTTTGATCAAAGGAAAATCAAAAAATTAGTACCTCTTTTACTTCACACACAAAAATACTTCATATTACGTCATTCATATTCTTTCAAATTGTGTTCCAGGTTATTTGTTTTTATAGTAATCGTGAACGCCCGACCTCTAAGTAAAAGTATGGCAAATGATTTTATTTCTAAAAATAATATTGAGAAATTAAATAATGTTGCCTACACAAAACAAATTAATAATCATTTTTTGGGAAAACAATATGAAAATGAACAGAAAACCAAATTCAATAAGTTTAATAATTTAAATTGTAGACGGAATGCTGATTATGTTGCATCAGGCTATAAATATTTTGACAAATACCTTTCTAGTAAGCTTAATCAAGAATATCAGGATAATGTTATGAATACCTACAAAATAGGAATGGAAAAAAATGAAGATAGACAGAACTTAGAACCATCTATTGAAAACGATAAATTTAGCAGAGTTTTTGACTACATAAACATAGACAATGCAACAACTTTAAGATCATTTAAGGACAATTACGATTTATTTGGGACTGACGTGGTAGAAACTATTTTAAATGAAATCAAACATAGAGAAATTCAAAAGATCGCAGAGCACGTTCCGTCAGTGACAAATCTTATTACTAATACCGCGACAGAGACGATATTTGGATCAAGATATTACTTTAAAAGGCCAGTTTTCTCCTCTAATTTTACTAAGTCTGACGATTATTTTAACATTAGTAATTTTAACATAAAGAGAACGCCGGAAAATTTTACGGGTAACAGTGATATGTTACGACATAATGTTAATCAAAGATCTATAATAGAAGACTCGACCACAATAGCACAAAATATTGAAATGAATCTACAAAAAAAGTTAAAAAATGTATTTTACAAAGTTAAAAATAAAATTTCTCAAGATTTTAACAAAGAAGTGAAAGATACGAAAGCTACCGTCAAAGGCAAACTTAACAAAATTACTAAAAAGCTGAGCAACAATACTAAACTACATGGCGGAACTCATAATTCGACTAGTACTCCTATACCCAAACAAAAAACTACAAAAAAAATTCGCAATAGTCGTAATACTACAAAAAATCACTCGACAGAAAATAAAGATAAACATGGATCTACACCTAATCATACTATACCAGTGCTAGGAGATGACGTATCGATGCTTTATATTTTAGAAGAGTTATTAACCAAATCCCACGAAAATAATTTTATTAATATGCTTACAACTAAGGCAGAAGCTTCTGGGAGAGTAAGGAGACTATCAAGACAAGTTGATAATAATTATAATAGTCTAAATGACTTTGATATAATAGATTACATAGATACAGAAATTAAGAATCCAAGCAAAACCGTAAATATAATAACTACAGAAAATATTAATTCTGATGCAGCTACAGAAGATACGAGCTTTGAAGCACTCAGTAACAAGCTATCATATAATGATTATGTGAATGGTTACAAATATTATTTAAAATTTCAAAAGGACCAAGACGACCAAAAATATTCAAATCTAGTTCGTTATCAAGCTCATAGACATCATAAAGTAGATGATATTGGAAAGTATATTTTGAATAAACTCCCACGCTTAGCAACAACAAGAGCTAAAAGACATATCGTCGAGTACGAGATATTAGACGACCAAGATGTTTCAACTAAAAGTGAGGATTCTTGGTTTAAAAAACATTTTTTTGTATTTTTGGACTCAGAATTACCAAAGAAATATCACTCATCACAAATTGTGACATGTAATGCGCCTCAGAAGGATAAAATATCATTTTCTAGAAATCACACGAATCATAAGAAAACCACTAAGCATTCTACTAAAAGTATCGAGCATCATAAAGTTACGTCCATTCCACAACGAAGATATGTAAATAACCCGTTAAGTTATTGTGGAACAAAGGACCAATATTTTGGTAATTTTTTATTTTATTAAATTATGTTACTAAATAAAATATGCTCTTATTATGATAAAAATAAAATAACATCTGAATTTTAAATGCTGATTGTATGCTAATTTGGCTTGAAATATGGTTTTAATATGAACATTTTAAATTTGCAGGTGCAAAAGCGACTTCGAATATTGTAAAAGTTAGTGATAAGTTTTATCAAGATATTGGAATCGATGACATAGCAAATACCATAGTATCTGAGAAATCTGATAACCAATTACAGAGTACTTATGGACATGATGAAAATTATAATAAGATTTTAAATACCGATGCAAAGTTAAATTCTAAATCAACGGCAATTGTAAAATTGAATAAAAAATCAAAGAAGAACAGGTTTCATAAATTTAGAATTTTTCATGATAAGAAGCAGAGAGAAAAGCGAGAAAATGAGCAACGAGTACAAAGGTTCAATATTTTAAGGGGCGTAAAAAATATATTTAAAGCCAAATCGAAGTATCATGAAAAATTTTTTGATTACGAAATTGTGACGCCTGATAATCCTCCATATAATCAGCAAAATAATAAAAATCTTTTTAAAATGGCAGATCTAATGAACCAAGTTCCAAATATTTCAGCTAACACTTTTTCACCATATTTAAAATATAATACATTAAGTTCCGAAGTAAACAAATATTTTACAGACTATTTTCAGAAATTACCATATGATACAGTACCAAAATTAGACAGTAAAGAAAATAATTTGCTTTGGAATTTATCAGGTATGTTATATAAATTTTTTGGATGGAGAGTTATAACACTCCCTGTAGAAGTAACTAAAACTATAATCCTTTTATAGCTTAATTTTGATGATGATTATTCGAGTTCTGTACCAATCTGTTTAACACTTCTTAATTTTAGATGGGAATTACCTACTGGATCATCAATCATTTGATACTCTATCGTCGTACCCATTAAAGTATGACGAAATATTTAAAACTGAGAGCAATGTCAATTTCAAATCTAGTATGACACAAAACCCTATCTCCTTATCATCTTTATTTATAATAGGTAAAACGGAAAATATAAAGGATTATTACTTCAAGGAACCAAAAAATGTTGAAAATTTAAAACATGGAAATATAAATACAAAACAAGATATAAAAACAGATATAAATGGAATTAATAATATATTTCTTGGAGATCCATTGAAATTGAGAAAATATGATGATCTAGATGATAAAAGTAAAGAATTTAATTACATGGATTTTATTAAAACAACTTTTCAACCACTTTATTCTAAAGATTACGACTATTATAAAGTTATGAACGCCAAAATATATACAGATAAAACGAAATCATATGTTAGGAAATCGTCTACTGCATCTAATATTAAATATAACAACTTAAGCTACGAAATAAAGAAGTATTCAAATGTACCAACCAATAATGCGAATATTTACCAAATGTCTTTATCAAAATCTACTAAACCTATGGTATATACCTATAAGGATAAATTAGATTTTGAGTTAAACAAAAATAGTTATGCACAATCAGGTAATTTCCTTTTGTAATAAAATAAATATATAACAGTATAACACAGAAGATCTTCTATATATATATATATATATAACAATGAATTGACTTTTGTTAGATTCGACTTTGTAGGAAGTGAGGTAGGTTAAAAGGTGAGAAATGCGAAAACGATTTTGAAAACATTTCTTCCCGTTGTCCAAAATATCTTTGTGAAGCGAGGACGGATAAGCTCATTTCGAAATAAATATGTTGAGATCGAAATAAATATGTCTTTAATTTTAATTTAATTTTTAAATTTAAAATTCTTACAAATAAAATAAATATTAATCAATTTAACAATTAAATGTGAATAAAAAATACATTTTTTGTAGCTCCGCATACTAATAAAAACAAACTGGTACGTAAGTAGAAACACTAAATTTCAATTTCATCATTGAATATATTATTATTCGCGATATTTATATAGATAAATAACGATTGTTTTTATAGAAAAGTCATCTTGATAACTACAATATTCCACCAAAACAGTATTTTATGACTCCTGTTCCTATGAAAATAGACGAATTTGATCAATTTTTAAGAGATAACCAAATTGATGTAAAATATGTTACTGCTCCACTAACAAATTCAGTTCCATTCAATGCTGAAGTTCCTGATAAATGGAAACCAGAAAAAGATTCTGTTACAGAATTTTTTAATCAAACAATGGATTCTGGAGAAAAGCTGAAGAATTCCAAAAATTTAAAAGGAAATTTACAAAGAAATTGTTCGATAAACTTTATAAAAAATGATTCTAAAAAAATAAAAGAACTAAAGAAAGCAGATTTTAAAGAAAATAAACAAAACAGGGATCCGTTTAGATTTACGCATATGAATACCGTATCGTACCTCAATGATCAAATCGGTTTAAACATGAAAACGACTAGAGATGCGAAAATTCCAAAAATATTTCAAATAAGTGCTCAAAATTATAAATATGACATCATCTATCACGGACCCAATAAACTAGCACCTGAAAATATTAATTTAAGTAAGTTCTATTATAAAAATTCTTTAAGACTATCACTAGCAACGTGCTTTAGATATAAATTTTAATAAATAAAAATTAATTACTTAAAACGATATTTTTCTGTTTTGCTTAGTGTATTCTGGAAATAATAACAAAGGAACAGTTAAAAAATCACTGAGAGTAAGAGCTAATGGAAATAAAGATATAGAAACAGATGTTAATAATAAATACGAAATAGATGAAGCAAGCTATGTAAGTAAGTTGATTTAATAATATAATAACATAAGACAATTAGATTATAGACTATTTCATTCATTTTCATAAACTATTACACATTTTGTCCCTAGATGCAATAGATCAGGAAGATATTGACTTGGCAAGGACGTTCATTCAATTTACAGAAGATTATAAAGTTAACAAACATAATAAGCGAGAGACATCTGCTTATGAATCTTTTACGGCTAAAAATGTTGCTGCTTTAGAAGTTGTTGTTGATTTAGTAAAAGAAACTCAAGCCTTTGGAGAGAAAGCAGATAACTCCGTTGATTTAAATCATCATGAAAATATATACACGCCATTAATAAAAGAAGATCTAGGAAAAAAATTAATACAAATTCATATTGCTATTCCAACTAATCTTAATGATACAAAAAGGTGTGTGGGTTCAAAAAAGGTTCAAAAAATATTTTCTGCTATAATGTCTACTCCAGTAGATATGGAATATCAAATACATCCTCTGGAGAATAATACAAAGACTACAGTTTCACAAAACATTTTATCTCCAGGTTTATATTTGTTAGTTGAGAACACAAGTATAATAAGTCCAAAAGGAAATTTCATTTTAAAACCTGTAAAAAATTCTGTGGCACCCTTCAACTTAGAAATTAGGGAAACAACGAAATTAAATACTAGAAATAATTCGAAAGTAAATGTATGCACCAATGACATTTTAAATGATTTGGTTTGGGACAAGAATGTAGTTATCAATTCAAAAAATAATAATAACAAATGTAAACGTAATATAGATTCCCAGATGGGGCGCAAGAAATATTTAAATAAAAATGATAGTTTTTATTCTGGTCTCAAACAACACAAAAAAAGAAATATATTTGACAGAATCAAAAAATTTTTCGGCCACGATAGAGTGTGCGATTGTCGCTGTAAACCTAACAAAACCATGTGTAATGCTTGTGCCGCTTGTGATTCAGTCATTACTGAAATATTGTTTGAATTTGACAATCTTGCAAAATATATGACTGATCACTGCACTGAAATACAGACTTTCTTTTGGATGAATCCAGTTGGCGGTAAAAAAATGATGGATGTCATTCATCACATTGATAGAACGTTGAATGATTATTACAAGAGAGTGAAAGGAAAATGTCAAGGCAGAACTTGTCAAATGATGTCGTCGAGTATTGATAAGCGCAGTTTTGATAAAAGTGAATCCGATTATGAAATCGTCTTAAAAATAATTGAGTTAGCTAAATTTGTAGAAAATATTTTTAAGTTAAATATCAATGATGAAAAAATTTATTCGTCTGGGAAACAATGTCTTGACATACTCAAAAATTGTTTGTCTAAGAATATAAATAAAAAATCTCTATCTCACAAACAATTAGAAAAATCTGTCATTAACAGTATTTATTCTCTTGATAATATTAAAATTAATCTTATTTGCAAAAAAGATAACACTGAAATCACTTCGCATTATACAACAGAAATTTTAGACAAAATTGGCTTGGATACCACAATTGATCAATATATGACCATTTATAACAATTTTCATAGTACAAGGAAACCAAGTAAAAAGCGAAAATTTTTTAAAAATTTTCTTCAAGAATGTCCATATACGAAAAATAGAAACCAGTTATTGGACTTTAGTTCAATTGAAGATACTTCTGAATTTACATATAACTTCCATACAAAAAGACAAGCAAAAATTTCTGAACAAAATAATAACATTCAAAAGCAAAAATATACCGAATCAATTACAGAAAATAAAGACTATTTAAACAATGATGAAAAATATTTAGCAGTTATTAACACATCTACAAATCCAACTATTATTGTAATAAATGATGCATCAGTTATCAATGATAATGGATTAAGAAGAAAAAGACGTTTCAAAATGAAATTTTTTGACGATATTGTCAAGGTGAAAAATAAATCTAAGGATCTAAAAGACTACATTGATAATACTGGTAAAAGTAATCAGAATAAACCTTCAAGCAAGTAAGTACGATGATTTCGATATGATATACTCTTTCAGTACTGTTCTTAATATAACTTTTAACATTTTTTAGGGTGGCAAACACTATAAATATCAATAAAAACACTTATAAAGATTATGACATAATTAAAAGTTTGAAAAATAAGTTTAATAATTCTTGTCATGACTCATCGGAAATTAAAGGAAGAAAAGGAATTGTAAATGAAATAGCTGATAAATTCAGCATTAAGGTAACACCGGATAAGGAAGTAGAGGTTTGTACAATTTTGTTTCACGTATATTAAGTAGATAATGTTTATTATGATTAATTATGATTTTGTTGTTAATATATCGACAATAGAAAGCAGAGAATGACCGTGGGATTCAAATATATTGGTCTAAAACTAAAAAAGCTGATCAAAGTAATAAAAAAATGAAAGGAAGCTCAAAACCTCGCATTTTAAATGAGAAAAATCCTAAACTTAGTAAGTTTTTAGTTATGATACTAATTCAGATTTTTACTAGCACTACAATAACTTATGATTTATGTTTTTTTTTTATTTAGGCAAAGGAAAAAATACTACACCCAAAAGTGTTTTATTATTACCAGTTCCTCCAATAACCAACACAAAATATAATGATAACTAAAAGGTAAAATATTCTTACATATAGAAATCTTGTATTGATAATATGTTCATCACAAACGAACTCTGAAACAATTTAAACGTTCATCTTGAAATGTTGTTAACAATTTTGTTAATTGTCTTAATTTTTTTTAATTTTAAATATAGTGTGTTAATAATTAGAAAGTCCAACAGATGGCGGCGTGAGTTTGTTTATTGATGCAAGGCTTCAACATATTTTGTTATCTAGGTTGGGTAAGGCAAAAATAAAAAAGGCGCTGTGCTTAAATGTTTTTGTATAAATAAGAGAACATGTTATTATTAATTTTGCTTTAAATTCCATAAACTGTTAGATGACAAAGTAGTGGACATAATTATATTTATACTAGCGGCCCGCCCGCGCTTTGCTCTGGGAAACGGACCACCCGGAAGATTTAGGGGTATGAAAAATAGATAGTAGCCGATTCTCAGATTTACTAAATATGCATAAAAATTGTTATGAGAATCGGTCAAGCCGTTTCGGAGGAGTAGATAAATACGATTTAATATTACAAAGAATAAAATTAAAAGAACTATTTTAAAGGTTGCTTCTACTCTTTATGAATAATTTCTGACTGTTGTTGCTTGAAATATTAACTGTAACTAATCATTTTAGTATACAACATAATTTACCATAGAGTGGATGTGTTTTAATAATAAATGTATAAATTAAGGATAAAATGTTTTTCATGTACCAATCTATAATAAATCAGAAAACAACGTCAAAGTGTACTTCAGCGTAGTCGGGTCAACATTAACTCCGTTAGGTTACGACCCTGTCTAATTAAAGGTTAATCCAATCCGGGTTGGCTATTTAATATTATTTTTCCTCGTCCCGTAAATATTATTTTCACTGTTAGAAAAATGATTAGGCTTGATCCCGAAAATGATAATTAAATAAATAAATCTTCTGCCATAGCTAAATATATACCCACCATTATTTTATCTTACTAATATTATAAATGTATTTGGATGTTTGGTACTCAATCACTCGCCAACGGATTTCAATTTTCAAAAGCATCAGTAGCTCAGTGGTTCAGGCTTTGGACTCATGATCGACATGATCGATAGGTCGTGAGTTCAAATCCCAGTCATTGGACTACTGAATTGGACCACTCCTAACACAAGTATTAATCTTAGTAGGAGGGGAGAATAGGAATACTAGTAGTTTGTGATCCAAACTGCCAGTAATCTTTAAAAAAAATCAATTTAACATACAGATACTTTAAAGCCTAACATATAGGCTTTTTATCCCGAAGAAATTCAAAGTTCCCGTGGGAAAATAATGTGTTTACTATCTTGGCTCCTAAATATTTGTGTTTAGGAACAATACACCGAAAATTAAAGTTTTTTTTATATAAATAACGTATTTTACATGGTAAATTGCATTCGTGCGAAGCCGCGGCGCGTCGACTAGTAAAATATATATTTAAGTAATATTACTACACAGTTAATAATAATGTTATAACATTTATTGTAAAATTATTTAAAATGAATACCGACATTTATATATTTAAGTATCCGGATTTATATAAAATAATATCTATCATTAAAAAATATAATCTTTTTGTTTTTACGTAGCTTGGTTAAAGAATACTTTCAGTGAACATATTAAGCTTTATCTTGGAAATTAAAATGTTTTATAATATTTCTTTGATTACTGAAGCTTACATACACTAGCAGAGTCTTTTATGCGTCTATTTCAATTGTTTAGTCGCATTGGAAAGCGTACGAATGGAGCATTGCAACGTTTTGTGCGCTCGCATTCACTGTGATTGCTATTTGTTACGCTATTTTGCATCTATTGCGAACATGTTCAGAAAGTAGGATGAAAAACATCCGTGTAAATAAAGAGAAAGTAACGCTGAGTTGGTGCTTTTTTAATCTTTGTCCGTCAACATTTTGTTTTAGCTACGTTAAATTAGTTTTTATTTGTTCAAACTGATCAAATAATTATGGAACATTGAGTCTCAGCTCCATAGCAAGTATATTTTCAATGTACTGCATAGTTTAACACGAAATTGTAAATTTGTTACGTAACAAAAAATATTTGACGGGTTTTCCTATCTAGCTAATAACGTAAATTTATAAAATACTAGCCGACCCGCTTTTGCTCCGCTGAGGTTTATTATTTTCTCCCTGGGCTCAATGTTTAAGCCTAAGTTACTCCCTAAATTATCAATTATATGCCAGTGAAAGTCCCGTTCAAATTGACAGACTGTCAGACAAAAATTCTAAATTGAAATGTTGGCTTGTTATATCCGTGTATACATTTCAGTACACTAAGTAAAAGGCGGTTATTTTAATATTACGGACATACATCCAATTTTTTTTATATGTATCTATTGTTTCCGCTAGTTATAATTATTTTTTTTTTATATTTTCTCCTACCCTCGCCTATCCTTTTCGCACGCCCACACCGCACGTACACCACCCGCCAGCCAGTGCACCGCCAACACTCAGGGCGAAACCCGCGCGCGCGT
>JAOPUB010022140.1:0-11640 GCA_027564055.1 Neptis clinioides
ACTATGGCCTAACCCCCTCCTCATTCTGAGGAGGAGACTCGGCTCTTAATATTTCTCTCTAAATTCTCTAAAAAAGTGCAAAAAAACACGAAATTTAAACTTCAATTAACGAATCAAATATTAAAGATAGAAATTCAACTCAATGGAACCCATGGCACTAAATTCAATACTAAAAAGAGTCCATTCATTTATTTTCTTGAAAAATACTTTTTTCACAGTTTACATGACAAACAATTATAAAAGATCAATGTTTTTTAATTGAAATTAAAAGCTGGGCTTTAGATAAAATTTTGTTCAAGCATAACGTATGACATTTTAGGCTCAGAGTGAAAAGAAAATCGTCTTATTTTAGCACACCCTGGTATATTATACAGGATACAAAATATAATAAAATAAATATGCTTTGCTTGTGACCCGGTACAACACAATTCGGCCTCTGTATATGTGATTAACAATATCCATTGTCCTTAAATATAATTACACGTAGCATAAAATGATAATGTTAATTTTAAGGAAATATTGATAGCGTATAATGTATACGCTTCTCACAGTTTAATATTAATTTAATTGTTATAGTCTGGTTTACTTGAAGGCAACACGTAGTTTCAAGAAATAAAAGGTGAGAAATCTTGCATCTCGTTTCATTTATTACGAAATGGTAATTGGTTCCATTTTCTATTTTATCCATCTTCTTGTGGTTTGTAATTTTATAAGAAATCGATAAGTTTATATAATTTGTTTTGTAAACTATTATATAAACATTATTGTAAATGAAGTTGGAAGTAGAGTACCTCTGTTTAAATGGATAGTTTACTTTACTTACATTTAATTAGTATATTAGTATATTTTGATATATTTGGTATTACTGGGCTAAAAAAATATTGCAATATACAGGGCAAACATAAAGTGAAATAATATTTTTATTTTTCTCAGTAAACTTTTTCATTTGATATTTATACCCTTGGAGTTAACAAAGAATAATTAATTGTTCGGGCTTTACTTCAAACTGAAAGGTTTTAGCATAATTATTTAAAAAATGTATTTATCATCTCATTCAGCTATGCAAAGGGGTGCGCAGAATGTTTATTCTATGCTATTGTTTATGCGCATTTGCTAGTATAGAAAGTCATTTGGTTTTGCAACAATGAATGCGATATAACTGATTACATACAAGTATTTAAATGAGTTTTTGTACCTCCAGTAAATGTTCAGAACGTGTTATGTGGTAAGGAGATAATTTTTGTCTGCAAATGAAGGTAACTGTATAATAAGGGCTTACAGTTAATAGTCGAATTAGTCTTTTTATTATAGAATTAAAGCAATTTTTTTTTGATATAATATGCAATTCAAACGTAATAGTTAATCATGTATATACTGAGTTTAAAGTCACGGGAGTCAAAAGTCACAATAGACAAAAGTCTTGATTCCCAAATTTTAGAATTGCATATTCTTACAAAATTCTACTAAAAGTTTGAGTTTTATTACAACAAAAAAAATATTAATGATAATGTGTGTTTAAAAAAATAAATTATTCCATGTTTAATGGCATTTTTGCAAATTCGCCACACGTACAATTTAAAGCAGACTTGCCTTACAACTTAATAAGTTTTTACTTTCTATAAAAAAGGTGACAAGTTTTGTTACGTAATCAGTTTGGTTCAAAAAGATTTACATTTTCCTTGCGTATTTATCTTATCAATATGTTACGGGAACCTGAGACTTCGGGAAACGACCTCGTCTTCGCAATCTTGATGAAAACGGAAACCGCAGGTTTTCATATACAATTCATTCCATATTACGTAAGAAAGATCCAGGATATCAAAATCTATAATATAAAGATAATATAAAATTGTAATAAGAATATTTCTTATGTTTCAACGCGTCCACTATATAAACCGGACTATGAATTAAGAAATATAACAAAAATTAATAAGTATTAGCTATTATTTATTCCTTTCAAATTCCAGTTCATGAAAAAAAAATATAGAATTTTTCCGAGATGTGTCCTCATTCCGCATTTCAGTTTTGTGTACTATCTAAAAATAATATTCAATAACAATCCATAAAAACATATTGAAATTTCTAGATAAATTATATTGATATATTTTTTAATTTATTTAATAAATAAAAATGCCCTTACATAGTTTATATCTAGGTTGTTTGCTAGTGAGTTCGCAGCTAGCAGCTGCGAACTCACTAGATGCGATGCGACTCCTTTAGCAAAACAAATAAAAATTAAATAAAAGATATAAATAAATGTAGGCATAATATAGTAAATGAAATTTTATGAATATCTTATACCTACGTGAATCTTGTTACAGATAATGTTAGCAAGTAAATCGAGTTGGCTCTTATTTGCTCTTATCGCGACAATCGCCAATGCAACAGTCCCGGGAAGATCAACTGCAAATGAAATAAACCAAAAACAAAGGACAAAATCCTATCAAGGAGGAGCTTTATACCCTCGAACTACATCAACAAGGGATTTAAGAAATTTAGATGGAATATGGAATTTCAGGAAATCACCTGTAGATCCAGAATTCGGGTACAGAAATAAGTGGTACGAACAGGACTTACAAAAGGTAATTCTATAATACTTTGGTAAACAGCGTTTGCATTACTTGAATAGGCTTCAAATAATGTAATTGTTCCATGATTTATGAAATGAAGAAAAATGTTTTAAAACAACGCTGACGAAGGGTTGTTATAATTTTAACGTGTATTTGATTGTAGTATCGAGGAGACCAAGATAATTTACCGATTTTGATACGGTTGTTTAGTTTAAAAGCTGGTTTAATTGAAATGGTATTGTATTGTATGTAATTGAAATGGTTCTTAGCTATCATTTGTAACAAGTTGAGACAAAGATTAATATAATTTGTGAATGGCCATTGATTTCTTTTATAAATATTCAGACGTATATGAAAATGATTGATTGACCAAATGATGACATCATCTGATACAAATTAACACGTATGATGTTAACTATAAAAAATAAGTTATTGAACTTTTTATTAACCTTTATACACAACTAATAATAATTACTCACCCATGTAGATATTTCATCAATTTTTTTGGGTAATTTAATTCATGTTATCGACTTGAGAAATTTAAATTAATTTTAAACTTTTTACATCCATAAATCAGATTTATATTTTTGAATCGATTTATTTCTTTAATGTATATTACTAAAATATTTTTACTCTTTTAAAAATAAATTAAGTCTTATTTTGCTACGTTTAACACACATTGATACGTTTAACAAAGAAAGCACACAACATTGATGAACAAAACATTGATGTTACTTGTAAATTTTTTAGCCTCGTTTAAATTACACAATATCTGTACACAAATAATTGTTTGCCTTCACAATAAGCAATGATTAGAAATAAAAACGAAATCATATTTGGCAAAGGTCAAAAAGGGCTGGATCTATCTGAACCATTTTTGTTTTAAATTTTTAAAAATATGCTTTTCCCTTATTTTAATTTATTTTTTCAATCAGTGATTTGAGGTTTGCTCCATTAAATTTAGATTTTCAGCATTATACAATAGGTTATAATATGTTTGTAGACAGGTCCAGTGATACCTATGCCAGTCCCTGCGTCGTACAATGACATAGGTGAAGATGCAGATTTGAGGGACCATGTTGGACTGGTATGTTATGACCGTCGGTTTCATGTACCGCCATGGTGGGCAACAGAGCAACGAGTGTGGCTAAGATTCAGCAGCGTGCATTATGCTGCTCAAGTGGTGAGTTAATATTTGTAAATATCTTGTTCTCTGAACCCTCTATTTTTATATTATTTCGCTGTAAATTATTGCTTTGAATTGTAATTAAGTTCACTAACCAAACTTTAGATGTGACATCGTATCAAGTAGCGGGTGCAATAAAATACTAGGAGCCTATGAAAGCGGTAAAAATTCTAAAAAAGTCTTGCAAATCAGAACATTTCAATAAATGATAGTCTGGTAATTAAGATAAATAAAAACAAATTCGCTTCTTTATTAGTAAGGAAATGCCTTAGAGTCCTCTTTACTTGGTCCTATTCATTCTGACAATAGACCCGTACCCAGCATAAGGAAAGAAATAGTACATTATGATACAAGTGCGCTGAGTTGGTAATTACAGTCGTGGGTCGTAACAGTGAAATAAACGTCGTTTTACGAGAAATTATGTTGAAAAGAATGTTACAATACCATAGATTTCAAAAATAAGTACAGAGGACTTACGAAACTGTTAGATACAATCATGAGAGAGAATTTAAGCAAGTTGAAGCCAAAGTTCTTAAATAAAATTTTTCATATGTTTTGCACATTTTACTATGTAAATATAATCTCGTCCATGAGATTACAACTGAAAACCTTTAAAATGAATTTTTCAATAATTACACAATTGTCTAAATGTGTAAATTCATAAATTTTATCAAGTGTATTTATTTATTGAATTGTATGATTATGAAATACCAGTATTATAGTTTTTACTACTGTCGACCAAGAGCCATTGATTCTCATTTAATGTTGCTACATTAACTGTTAAAAATATTAACAGTGCAATTAGTATGCAGATGTTTAATTTATGTAAAATGCAGGTATCGTAATATAATTCTAGTAAATAGCGAAAGTGAGATGTTTCCAAATAAGGACAAGTAACTAAATTTAGGTATCTATGCCAATCATCTGTCGCTAGGCAATTGGACGGATAATTGAACAATTTGTTAGCTCAAGCGAGACCGGGCACCGTGTCGCAGTAACCACACCCGCAGCAACTCTTGAACGAATGACCGATACTGACCTGAACGGATTCATCATATCTTTACTTGGATAATCTGAACCGAGATATACATTAGGTATTCTATCTAAAACAATCTAAGGCCAGGAAGATTAATGTAGATACGACAGATAAAAAATTAAGAAATTGCCAGCAAGAATCAGACTGGCTTTATTTTTAAATAACTGTCTTTATTTTTACATGCCTGGTGTGACGTTACGATCCATAATAACAATCAAGTGATCAGTAATGTAAAAGTACTTTATTTTTGAATATATCACTAACAAAAATAAAAAAAAAATGCATTATAATATTTAACTAGTGTTGCCAAAACCTACACATCTTCAGACACTAGACAGTATGCAGTAGCGATATGACTAGTAGCCGATATTTTTTGTAAAATAAAGATGTGCTTTTATAGAATTATTTTTTTATTAATAGAAAATTTGTTCTAAATCAATAAGTTTATTAAAAGAAAATTTTACCCTTACATGAATGACAAGAATATCCCTAATGTTGCTCCTGAAAAATTTACTCATTTTGTTTTATTTATTTAGAATGAAACTTATAAAAAGTAGGAAATTACTAATGCACATGTCAGACAATCTTGTTTAAACCTATTTGTTCAGGATTACTTAGGTATTTAGACCATTAACCCTAGTGCAATTGAATACAATTAATCTATTTAAGTGGGTAGTAGATACTAATAAAGTTTAAGGACTTCTCTACTCACAATTGCTTTCTAGACAAATACGATAAACTGACCTACCTCAACTGAGCATACTGAACGAAAGGACGTTTAACAAACTGGTCAGTTTGTAGAATATAGACTTGCGAGGAATTGACTATGATGATATGAACTAATTAATAAACTAGCAACAATAAGACGTAGCACAAAAAATCAATTTTAAACAGTTTGTCGACATCATCTGTTCGTACCAATATAAGTAACTATAAATGGTAAGTGGACTAGATATTTCTTACTATAGCCGTATATAATTTAAAAAAAAAACACCAGAAATACCTAACCTTCTGTTTCTCAATCAACAATTCTTTACATAAGACATCCATTAACAATAAATAAAGTTTAGGTAGTCAGGTAGACACCAAGTAAAGAAAGTGCGATGGTTTTGAATTTTAAAAGAATAGACTGAAAGTGTGTGTGAGACCTAAAGTTGGCCATTTAATTTTTTTAATAAATAACTCTTGGGGTTTTAGCTAAATTTTAGCAATTTCTGGGAATAAATTATTTAGATATCCTAACTATCCACACAGAGAGTTATTCAAACTGGGCAAGCAGTTCCCCAGGGAAAAACATCACTTTACATTTATTTACTAAAATATTTCATCTAGTCTTGCAAAATTTAACAATCAAAAATTTTGATTACAATTTAGATTATTTAACAATATTTTTGACCTGGAAAGTATGATATAAAAAATTAATATTTATAAAATAAATATTTAGCCAAGATTGAGTCGAAGCCGTGCACCGAAGTTCCGTATATTTTGGATTGAGAAACATTCAACTTTATAGTCGGAAAACTGTTCCCTACACATTGACAGAGGATACTGTCAATTTTTGGTAGATAACCAACTAAAAAAGTGCTTTTTTTTATTGTAATAGATTTAAGGTCTTCAGATCGGTCGGATCGGATAAGTTGTGTTGTTTTTAGTTAAAAATTTATATCCTTCTGAGAATCTAGGCATGCAAAAACAGCCGTATTTTTGATTGCATTAACCTATAAGTATTCATAGTATTACAACAAAAACTATATTTGGATGTTTATAAGTATAGATGTTTTTTTAAAGATACAAACTACTAGTATTTTACTTCTCCCCTCCAGAAAAGCTGGAAGGCTTGTGTACGGAGTGGGCCATATCAGTAGTCCAATGACGGCGACTTGAACTCACAACCTATCTATTGTGTTGGTGAGTTCAACGTCTAAACCTACTGATGACTTCAATGATTATTTGTCAATCACGCGTTAACGGCTGAAAATAATTCAATGACATTTGGCACACAGATAGTTCATAACCAGGATTAACAGGTAACTTTATCCCGGAAAAACTCATAGTTCCTATAGGATAACGAAGTGAGGTTTGATGATGACATGGTGACTTCAAGTAGATACCATTGAAAATTATGGTCTTGAAAGGCAGAAAAATAAAGTTATAATACAATAACTTTTTATTTTTAGGTACAGAACTCTAAAAAACATATACATGATTGCATCTATAATGTTATGTTAGTCAAGAGATACAAATTGTAGCTTGAAGCGGAAATCGACGCGACCAATGCCTCAGAGAACAAAACTTGAACACTTTTATTGGCGCCTATCTCGATCGAAGACTATGCTATGTTTAGACTTATCTGCAACTACGAATTGCCTTCGATTTGTTTGTATAAACGTTGGTATAGAGATCGATCTAATATTGTAGATAAGCTCTACAAATGTTGGTAAGGTTAACAGAATTTAATTTATTTTAGTAATAAAAATCAAAACTAAGTCAACTCTTGAATCACCAGAAATTTAAGAAAGTAATCAACAATTACTTGAATCAGAATAAGTTGTAGTTTACGTTAAGAATAGAAAACCTTCTGACAAAATATTCTGTATTATGTAATTCAGAAGTATTTCAGATATCTAGGATTGTAGTAGAAGTCTACTCTAAGTAATGAGGCCTCACGTGATCCATGTAAGTCTAGTATGATAAACAATTTTTACTCTACGAAATCACTCGTCAAATTGCCAAACTGAACGGAAAATAAAACTTGTCCCGTTAGTAGTACGTTTTAACTATTACAATCACAGACCGATAATGTCCCACTGTTGAGCCGGGTTTCCTCCTCAAAATAAGGACGGAGTTAGACCGTAGTCCACTCGCTAGCCCAGTGGCAGACTTCACACACCTTTGAGAACATTTCACGAGTGCAGGATTTCTCACGATGTTTTCCTTTACCGTAGTAGCAAGTGATATTAAATTGCTTCAATTAATTATAATATAAGAGTTTAAGAGATTTATTAGAGAAATCATCTAGACTTGTTAATAAAAATTCATGAGATGAAATAATGCATTTATATGTTAGTTAAAGCTATAACGTGTAGTGTTCAAAACACAAGTATTGTTAAGTATTTCCAGAATCAATCTCGTCGGAGTAGAGGGATACAAATTGCTGCTGCGGGCGTCAAGCGAACGACGTCAAGTTATGATTTTTATAAGGAGGAGGGTGGGGAGACCTGTCCCTGCTTCACTTCTACTTTATTTTTGCTGTAAATAAAATCATTCTTAGTAACACTTATCCTACATAAGGTTTTAAATAATTTTGAGCTAACAGTTTACAGTATTACTTTAAAAATATCGTCAAAAGATCTATAATTATATAAAAATAATCGCAATATGTTTTTGAGATTTTTAGATATTCATTGTAAGTTTATATATTTTCTTTTGAGGGCTGAAAAAGAAAAATTCAGTAGTTTTACATGGGTCAATAACTTTTGTGCTACTTTCCGTTTTCAGTTAAAAGTTTGAAAAATTCGCAGGTTGCAGTAGAAATTAAAATAGCATAAGCTCTATTGATTGTTAGCAAACTATTGATATCGTTATATATATTAAATATATTAAATATAGTTTTATATATTAAATATTGAATATCATAGTGAGAAGGTTTCAACCTCATTTGGGACGGTAATAGTTGAATGTTAGGTGACTAGCTTAAGCAGTAAAAGCGTGATTTTATGCACTCCCTCTGCTTTTTCAGCTTGCTTTCTCCGCCTATCTGTTACTGTGAAGTACAAGATTTTGTATATGTCATGATTTAAACACAGGTACGAATTATTTCCATCAAAATCCTTTCAGCAGCTTGATAGAAATATCAAAGCAGTAAAGCATTTATGTAATATTATTGTTGGATATTCCCAGGAGCAGGTCCAATCTCATGGTTGTGAAGGGTTACAAATTGCAGCCGCAGGCGGTTCAGAGCGACGTGGACGTTGAGACTCGAGACTCGTCAATTGCTTATACAGGGGTTTGTTTATGGGGCTTGCTATATCTATATGGAGCTTTATATAGTTGTATGTATGTAGCTTTGTTTATCAGAATGAAGGTGTTTTAGTGACTATTATTTACACTAGTAGGATCAACGAAGTCCTAACAAACTGTCTATATTGTCATAAGTTTTTGTTCTCGTTAGAAATGAATAACTGTTTTTCTTTGCATTATATCAGTCACAAAACTCATCGCATTTTATTGTCTTAATTTTTTATAGAATATTAAATTAAAATTTAACAACTAACAGTCTAATAATACCAGCTTATTCACTTTAAATTTATCATAGAAAAATATTAGATATTTCTTTTTTTAAACCATCCACACAATATGTATAGATAGATTTTTACATTTTCAATTTCTGCTCGATTCAAGCGTCAAACTACGTCGCACAATTTAAAATTTCCTGTTACATCAAAAATATAGCGATAAGATCCAAAGACTGTAGATGATATACTAGGTAAAAAATAAAATGTCTAGTTTTGCTACAATACAAATATTATGTGACAGGGAATAGACATGAAAGTGATCCTATTAGGATTCTAATACAAAAAAGCCCAATTACTGAAATATTCAAAAGTCTAGCTAGCATTAATGTTGAAGAGCTTAATCTTAAATTACTTGTTTTATATGTTACACATAAGTAACAAAAAAGCTATTATTTATGGTAAAATAGACATATTAAAATACTCAAAAAAATAGATATTTTTATTTTCATGATGTTGGTAACATTAGTTTAAGCAGCATTTTATGAAAATAATTAAGACGTAACCAAATAAATACGCCGCCATAACAGATATTATTAGATCACGAGTAATCTGACAGTACTACTGGAGCTATGTTATACTAAAGTATAACTAACCCCCAGGAATAATATTCTAGGCTTCAAAATATGATACTGTAGATCTACGAGAGTAATTTATTTCATAATTAACATTATAAACAATTTGAAAACTTAAAAGTTAAAGAAAAAGAACATATCGATACAAATATCGTCGGTAACATTGATTGCAATAAATTGATTGATACAATCGGTTTAATTCATTACGCTTATCGGGAATATCACAGATAAATATGTCAAATAATTTTTTTTATCGCTTAATACATTAATTCAAATTGCGTATTTTTACTCAATCATTAATTTTGGTATTACCAATAATATAGTTTTGACAACAAAGCATATATAGCTTGCGCCACGTAAGTATAGGTTTGACCTTGATTGCGCATAATTAGGGAAGCGCGGGGCGACAGCATTGCGACACATGCGGTGGTTGTTATTAGTCAAAATACTAAACGTCACGAATGTAATTGCCAATGCAGTCCGACAGTATGCTCACAATGAACAATTTTCCTATACTATTTTTTTCTCAAGCGTAAACTTATCCGACTGCAATACTCTTTACTATATAGACATATATTATAGTACGACTTTTAAATTCGATAAAGAGGAATACACAAAACCTATATATACTAAATATTTATGATTTACAAATTAAATAAGGTCTTATAACGTTAATCATTACGAATTTAATAGGCAATTTATTATATATATATTAGTATAACTTTATATTACAAATTAAATTCTAAAATGATAATCTTGAAAGCTCCAGCAAATCCACAATGTTATCTTGACGTAAACGTCTAGAAAGATCTTTCATATAAAGGATATTACTCACTAAAAGCCCGTGAAATGGCGGCGTCATTTAGAAGCAGGGCTCTTTAGCAGAAAATGAAAACGTTGGACATAAATTGGCCGATTAAGACTGGTATATTAGGTACTCTTGTTAACGACGTTCTTACTAAGGTACTTAATTATTTAAGATATAGAATATTTAGGATATTTAACTGGAAAGTAGCAAAATACAAAACATAAATGAGTGACACACTTCAAGCAGATATTTGTTTATATACCTTCAGACCTATCGTTTTATATTGTTTAGTTTACGTGATATATGTTTAAATTGACGTATATATGTCGGAGTATAAATCATAATATAGATACCACGTGGTTGCGTAATCACTACGTTAGATTAGGTTAGTTGTATTGGGTTAACCTTGGTTAAACCTAACCTTGTGTTTGGGCAGAGAACTTGGAGGAGTGGAGGAGTGGAGGTGAGCGTTCTTATAACGAAAGGGCCTTTCTAAACCTACACGCTTGGTTGCAAGTCCAAGGCACTGGGTTCCTGTCAGTGATCGTAATGTTTAGTTATATCCTGACCGTATCATGCCCGTAGCTCTTTTTCCTTTTTATCAATGCTGAAATCCTTAAAAGAAACTTTTCATTTTTAAATACATGAATTCTTTGATTATGAAACAAAAAAATGTTGCCATCCTTAAAATTAAACAAACAATACGTTATGAAATTGAAGAAAATATGTTTTTTATAAATATAAATAAGCAGCTAACACATATCTTTGTATATTTTTGTGATTTTTATGTATATACTAGTCGACCCGCCCTCGTTTCGCTTAGGTGTATGTTTTATTTTAGAAAAAAGATGAGAAAACATATTTCGTGGAACTCATTTTTTTCTAACATAAAATAAGCCTAAGTTATTCCTTAAAACCTGAGCTATCTGCCAGTAAGGTCGCGTTCAGATGGATGAACAAAGAAGCAGACAGACAGACTCTCAAATTTTATTTATTTGTATGAAAACATAAAAAAAAGAAAATGAAAACATTAAAAAAAAATAAAATTCACCGAAGAATTGTTGGCAACCCTAGGTACACTGAACATTGCCATAATAAATTAAATATAATAAATAATGTATTCCTGATATGCTACAACAACCATCCAGCTTTCCGAATCTAGCTTTATAATAA
>JAOPUB010022574.1:0-11633 GCA_027564055.1 Neptis clinioides
GAATTTTAATGGACTGAAAATGATTAGTTGAATCAATAGATATATATATATATATATATATTCTATACCGTTACTACATATATGTAGTAACGGTATAGAATTCATTCTATTTACAAAATTGATGAAATAGCCGTGTGTAATTTCAAATTAACAGCTTGTCATTAAATGCATATCATACGGTACTTATATGAAAAATAATATTTTTAAGATTTTTCTGTCTGTCTCTTTATTTCTTCCGGCTAATATCCGATACGGCTAGATCAATTTTGACAAAACTTTTATTAACAGATAGCTAGATAGATAGACATTATAAGGCTATCTTTATTTTAGAAGAAAAATATATTTCCAAACACCTATACGAAGCGGGAACCAGAGTAATAAATGAAAATAATATACCACTCTTATTATACCGTAATATAAACAAAAACATCATATTTAAAATTGAAAACTTTCTGATTACCTAATATCAGTAGATAAGGGTTTGATTCCAAAGTAAAACTAATACCAGTTTCGCAGAATCTGTGTGACCTAATAAGGTCGAACTACAAACAAACTATCCAAGGAGATTACGTCAAGCAGTTGTTTAAGACTAACAGTTGGAGTACTTAATCTAGATTGCTATTAACTGCTGATAAAATAAATCTTAGATATCTAAATTGTAACTTTTAACAAATGCCATACTAAATGTAAGATGAAAATTCATTGGATTTTCTATAAAATACCCTCATTCCATTTTCGGCTATATACACTGTAAATTTCATATATTACAAAGGATACGAGTAAAATGGCTCTTAACACATTGTGGGTTGAAAGTACTATGAGCGGAGTCTTCCGTGAACACGATGTTGACGATGTCGTTTCCAATATGACGTTTGCGTTCCAACTACATTATTAAAAAGAATAGTTAAATTTAGTACATCTCTTTGTTAAAATAACAACTTTTTAGTTTGTAAATTCGTAACTCCACAGATTTAGTGTAATGAAACGATCTGCTATAATATACAGCAGTAGTAGCAAAGCTAATGCAATTATGTCGAATTAGCCTCGAGCCACTTAGACCAACTGATTGCAGATTCTAGTAGAGTGCACCCAATTGATCGCATAATAAATCTGTTTAATATCAAACTTCATGATACAACTACTAAAGCTAAGCTTATAGGAATGTAAAATGAAATAAGTAGAAAATAGACTTCATCTAAAAGCATGTTATACTATACAAAAGCACCAAAGGGAGGACGAAACTCAGTTCAGTAAATTTCTCTTAGCAACGTACGTTACATACAAAATTACTCGAACATTCGAGGAATTCCTTATCAAGGAATAACAATCTTAGTCTTGAGACCCCAGTAAGTAATGTTGACAAAGATCTCTTAAATAACTGGCTTTAAGTGAGGCGGAGTTTTTAAGATTTTATATCACTTGACAAAGAGCATCTGCCATGACGTGGCTTAAACAATGCTTTTAACTTATTAAGATCGAAAAAGTCGGCGTACTAAACAAAAATAATTATATATTTGTCGGTTTATATCATTTTTTTAAGAATAATGCTCATAAGTATGTTTCTTTACTTAGTATAAAATACCGTCGTTTCCCTCTGTTTGTAAGTTGATGGTCTAACAGCCCTTAAAGATTGACTTTCGCCCCTCTGAAAACATAATTTTTATGAAATTTACAAATTCCTAAAACAATAAATTCAAAGTGTTTTTTTTTATCCAAAATTAGATTTTTAATATGTTTATGAAATTAATTTTCATTGGGTAAATGAAAATTGATAAAGAATATGTCTCATCCAGCTAACAGACAGAGAAAGGTCAATCTTCAAAGAATCCTTTACTACTCAACTGATTTGTGATACGGTTTTCAAAAGTAGACAGAGAGATTCATGAACACAAGCACCTACATATTATATTATAGAGACCGGCAAGTATATTATACCACTAGAATAAATAATAAAATTTCATAATAAAAGAAGGATTGGAATAGAGAACTTAATATTAAGATTCTCTAAAGAATTATTTATTTACATTAGTCATTAAAGCAGTCAAGATTCGCATTATTTTTCTCAGACGTTGTTTTTGTGTGATTCAAAGAATTGACAATTAAATAAATATTGATTCAGTATGAAAAACATTTATGTCTGGAAAAAAACATAATATTCGTTAACAACACGACATCAACACTGTTAATGTCTCATTTATTTTTAGATATGAGGCATTGTCGTGCCTTCTTATTTTAAAAAATGAACAGACCTAAAGAGAAGTGCCACGTAAAATGTTCAGTAATATTATATTAACGTCGGGAAAATCTACAAGTATTAATTTTCAATATTTTGAGAGATCTCTGACAGTTTAATTAAATACATCATCAAATAATTTTATAATAAGTATTATAAGAAGATTAATTTTCCTGTTAGGCTTTGATTTGAACCAGAGGTAACGATAATAGTCTTAAACAGAGTAAAAGTCGCTTTCCTTTCAAGTTTTTTAATTGAAATATAATATTGAAGTTGATGAATAAAAATTGAGTGATATTAACTTTCTAAAAATATATCGAGGAAAGGAAATTTGAAATTTTGCTGATAAAATTACTTTAAGATATTTGCTTAGTCGGAATCCATGAAATTGAAAAGGTATTACGGATTAGTAACTAAGCTAAATTAGAAGCTATAGAATCCAAAGTTAGGGTTACTACTAGTACTGGCCTGTTGTTTATTATCCTTTGAGAAGGGAAGCATTGTAGACATGTGGAACATTATCTCATGTCCTTGATGCATGGTGTAAATGGAGTGGCTGCCAGTCATGTCGCCTATCAATAACAGAATATATATTTAAAACAAAAGAAAAGATTATTTTAGCCCGTAAGAGTATTTTAGATTCAATATGTAACTAATATTATATAACAGAGACATAAATCGGTTAAAGTAACATTAAGTTATGGAAAGGACTTCGACTTTGCTTCGAAAAGATAAAAATGAGTTATGCCTCTCAGCAAAGTCGTAAAAAGAGTAGCTTACTTAGGAAAATCTTTTGGCTCTTATACAATACATTATAAAGAACGTTAAATTAAAGCTCGATCAACCGGCAATACGTGTTGATTTTAGTACTAAGAAGTAGTTGTATGTACCTTTAACATCAAGGCCACCTCGGAATCGGTTCCATCCTCTTAATCGAATCTTGTCGCCTAAAAGTGAAATAAATCGTTCCCATTTCTCGTTGCCTTTCTCTGAAACACAAGGCTTTATTTAATTCATTGAACATTTTAAATTGGGTTAAGAAGTTGATGAAATTTTGAGGATTTATCAATCTGCCCGAGTAAATTCGACTAAGTAAGTTCGATTTCATTAAACATGATACTCTGCGGTATTCCCGCCAATTAAGATTAAAGATTATTTATTTTAAATATTTCTACCAATTGTTAATAAAGAAATATATTTTTCTTTTCTTACTTAATACTGTATACCGCAGTCAATATTAAAACTTCTTTTATCATTTATAATGATAAAAGAAGAAAAAAGAAAATTACACCATCATAATATTTCAGTATAAAATTTAGTCGGAAAGTTGACGTAGGATTTTATTAACTACAGTAATTTATTCCTAAAGTTGTCTTAAAGATATATTATTAAATTGACTTTAAGTATACTTTACCATTAGAAAGCATTTCGTCGTCCGTCTTCTGACCGGGCTTCATTATCATAACGCCTATTTTGAAATTCACAGAACCCTCTTGTTCTTCCAGAAGCAAAATATCTTTTTGTAATTCTGGACACGTAATCTACAATTATATTATTATAGAAAAAAATCTATTTTCTATTCCTTGCGCTGATTTAGTTGTCTAGATACTAACTTAGTTTACTGTCGTAGTAATTTAATAACATGAAGTCTGGCAAAATAGAATATAACTAAATAAATTTAGACAACGATTTATCAAAGTTTTAAATTACAATAAAAAAATAGAAGTCTCAAAATCTGAAATTGAAGATTTTGTAATTTCTATAATTTTCCTTATTTAATTTAAAAACCTCTTCAAGTGTATTTTCTAAACCTTCAATATCATTGAAACTTCAATTATATAGAATCATCCTAGGCAGATAATTTATACTATACAACTGCAAATATCCGTATATTGGACCAAGAATCACCTTTTATGATTTTTACTGTAAAATAACAAAATCTGTACTTGTGTTACTTTATTAGGGGACATGAAAATTGTGAATACAACAATTTACATGTCTACATAGTGCTACGAACGAGCGCTACGAGACACGTTTCCAGCAGCATGCGTAGCATACTCTATATCGGTTACGGCGCTTTTATTCATCGCTACATTGTACGTAGCTACTAGCTACGTGTGCATCGAAACTATACATATGAACCCAATGTTGTGCTAGACAAGTACATTAGCTGTCTTATATATTAATCAAAAAGTTGCAGCTGTCTGAGAATTTTCTTTTTAAGTTAACATGTGTTTTACGCATTATATTAATATCCACAATAGAACATACAAACACATAAGTAAAAAAAGATAATATGAAACAAAACCTATATATTTTAAAAGTGGATACATAAACAAAGTGAACATGTGAAAAGTTTGATATCTGCATGCGACGTGTATGCGTTTGGCAAGTCAGCCATTTGTCTGTCAGCGGTTCGCGCTTCACCGAATCTGTTTGGGCAAGGGATCTGATTCGTTTATACGCATACGCTACTATTGGAAATAGTTGTAGTTACGTGAAAATATACTAAATAATTCACACTTTTATTATAAAATCGCTACAGGTTTAATTGTAAAGTAAACTCAATAAGAGCTCTCTAAAATATTGAAATTATTAAATTGTTTGATTAACCGTTAACTTGTTTGTTGTTTTATACTCTACGTGCATAATTACATTTAATTAAAAAACTGTCAAATACAAATCATCTTCATGGCC
Organism: Neptis clinioides; assembly: GCA_027564055.1. NCBI lineage: Eukaryota > Metazoa > Arthropoda > Insecta > Lepidoptera > Nymphalidae > Neptis > Neptis clinioides. Next base: position 4,931 of record JAOPUB010022574.1, read on the forward strand.
AGCATCACGACATCACATCACTTACACCGTCAAAATGGTCATTGTGTGAGCTCTGTTTGATAAGTGACACAACTGTATTGAGATTGAGGTTGAAATTAAATAAAAGGAGGTAAGGTGTTGCTAACTTTACTAATATTATAAATATGAAAGTGTTATATTTTTAGTATGTCTTTCTTTCAAGCAATAACAGTAGTTAATAAACCTTGAAACGCTACTTTTTAGCCCAGGAATATTGTATAATACTTATCTGATTGCAGTTATTTCGGAACTTCCCGCTAATATTACCTATAATCAGCAATTAAGTTAGCTTACATAAGTTTTTTATTATCCCTGTATTAAAATTTCTGAGATATCTTCCATGTACAGATATTCGATACCTTACATTTTTATTCATATATAAAAATATACATTGTATGGTTTCATAGAAAAAAGCAAACAAATAAATATGTAGTAGCGGCAGTAGCTCAATCAGATTCATGATCGAAAGGTCATGAGTTCAATTCCCAGCGATTGGACCACTGACGTTGGGTTAAGATCACTAGAAGTTTATAACCATATGCAAGTATTGTAGATATTTCTGGCAAGATCTCGATCACGTGACCTTTTCCCTCTTTGATGATTATCTTTCGATATATTTTATTATTGGTACTAGATGGCGTTAATATCAGTAAGTTTGCTCTTTTGAGTTAAATTGTTTGAGATGAGATAAGACTTATAAAACAAAATAAAATTACAAGTTTTATATTGAAATCGAAATGTAATGTTTGGGAAAAGAAAACAACCATATTTACTGCTAAAGAAGAAATTTTTACAATATATAATTTTTGATACCTGGATAGTAGATGGCGCTAGTTTATAACAATTATATGGTTAAAAAACCCTGTATTACTAATAACACTACATATTAAATTTTGTCAGCTGGATACTAGATGGCGCTAATTTATAACAATTATATGGTTTAAAAACCCTATAATACTAATAACACTATATATTAATTTTTTGATACCTGGATACTAGATGGCGCTAATTTATAACAATTATATGGTTTAAAAACCCTATATTACTAATAACACTATATATTTATTTTTGATACCTGGATACTAGATGGCGCTAATTTATAACAATTATATGGTTTAAAAACCCTATATTAATAATAACCCTATATATACAATTTTTGATACCTGGATACTAGATGGCGCTAATTTATTAAAATGTGAGAAGATAATTAATCAAATCCAAATTAGATACAGGATGGCGCTGCAGAATAAAAAAATGTTACAAATAAGTTCTATTTATTATAGAAACATCTTGAAATAGATTATATTTATTGATAATAGTGAGAATCAGCTGTTACTTTAATAGATACTAGCGATTCGTCCTGGTTTCGTATGATATGCACTATATACAGACAACTCAACCGATGTTATATAATGTGTTAAGATTAAAATACTTTAAAAAATATAATTTTATGACCTGGACATTTAAAAGGAAAACTATGTATGTACTTAAAATTGTATCATAATTAAAATAAATTGCAATTTTATATCTATAATAAAGTATTTATTTTATATTTATTTTAACAGTTAAATAATTCATTTTTAATAACAATTAAATTATACGTATAAATTACTAATTAGTTCGTTTATTTTGTACAATGAAGAAAAATAAACAAACAAAACTAGAAGCAATAAAATTATAATATAATTTATTCTACCTTTGTAACGGATTTTATAAATTATATTCTTTGTTACAAATTACTTGCGTGCTTATGAACTTGTTTTTTTTTATTTGAATTACACAATTAGCTTGCTTCAGTGAGGTGGAACCAAACATGGAACATGCCGGCCACGCACATACTAGCCAGATTTTATAATTTCCCCAAAATCTCAGTGACGTAAGTAATAAAAATCTTGAAAATAAAAAAGGTTGCTTTTATCTATTTAAAAAACTCGATCCTTATCTCTGATTGTCATTGGTCTATTACGGTAACACCGCTTGAATGAAACTTGCTTCCATGATATTGTAAACCTCCACTAAATAACCCCATTGTATTTTTATTACAAATCATATTTATTACTAGCTGACTAGTCGACCCGAATTAATTCGCGTGTTGCTCCGCTCCTATGGATCGAAGCGAGATGTTTTATAGCCTTAGTCTTCCTCCATAAATGGACAATGCAACTCAAAAATAATTTTTCAAATCGAACCAGGAGTTCGAGTAAGAATAGCGCGTTCAAACAAACATTCAAACAAACAAACTCTTCGGCTTTATAATATTAGTGTAGATAAGAAGAAAAAAGGTTATTATATTTATACATAAATATTCCATAACTGTCTAACAGATGGCGGTGTTACTTTGTTTATTTGACAACACCCCACTATAAATGAGTCTTATACGTAACTAAACATTGTAAGTCAGTTTCTTTACACTGCACATTTTGTCATTTTATTTCGCTGGGCGTGCAATAGATGGCGCTTTTTATAGTCGTCTAACAGATGAATGTAAGTAGTTTCCGTGGGCACCCAAAAGATGGCACATTCTTCAAGTGTATAGCAGCTCACTATGTTAATAATTTCCTTGGGCAACTAATAGATGGCATTTTAAACAAGTGTCTAGCAGATGATTGTTAGTAGTTTTCGTGGCTGTCGTTAAGATGGCTCTTTACATAAGTGTCTACCAGAAAGCGGCGGTAGTTTTAAACAACACTTTAATATTGTTAAATTCTGAGGGCGTCCAATAGATGGCGCTCCCCCGAAATAGCTACTAAATTATATCATCAGGTTATTTACTTCCTTACTTTACATTTCTGTTTAGTTTCCGTGGGCGACCCATAGATGGCGCTTTCAATAAGTGTCCAAATGTGAATGCGTAAGTTAGTTTATTGATCACACTTAAACATTTTATGAAGTTAGGCGAAACGTCCAATAGATGGCATTGTTAGGTATACAGGTTACATAAATAAAAGCAATATCAACGATATAATCAATATTTATTTGCATTACCTTATTTAACTATTTACAGACGCTCAAACTACAATCGTAATAAAAATACTCGTTTCGACAACACCGACATTATTATACATACTTATATAACACTCGTTATGTATTCCGTATTTACTTTATTACAACTCCCCTCCTATTTACCTGAGAGGAATTCTAGTTGAAATTTCAAAAATATTTTATACACATTTATGGCACAATAGCTTTTAAAATGCAAGTGTTTCTACCCAGAATATTTAATTAAGTAACCTGCCATATACAACTCAAATAACCAAGTAAATATTTTTTTGTAGACATCTCTGATTTCTCCCGTACCGATGCAGTGTATTTAATTAAATAAGTAACTCATTCTATTTTTTTCTATCCAACTATAACAATTGTCTTCCCGTTCCGAACTCCGTCTTTTATATTTTGTCTATTTAAACATTTCATCCTCAGGTACCCTGTAAAATTTTCGGGCAGAAAATTAAACGTAAGTTATATTTTCTAATGAACCCTTAAGTAAAAAGGAGGGAAATAGCATTAACTCTCAAAGATAATTAAGTATTAAATTAATGACACTAGTTTTTATATAGCAAACAGGATCTTTAATTAATTTAAATTTTTAAATAAAAAAGGCTTTGTTTCAGCAATTAACATATTTGTAAAAAATTATGACACTAATAACCATAAAATATTTTAACAGTTCATTAAAAACAAAAAACTGTCCAACACTAATTAATCGTTCGAAATTCAAATACAGATTCAACACCATTACATAGTGTTACACTGAGATGCCATTAACAGAGTCGAAACAAATCGTCAAAATTTCGATGTTATAAAAATGAACTGTCAAATAACAATTGGTACTCGTTCTATATTCTGTGTAATAAGAATGAAATTACAAATAGCGTCACGTTTTATTGCCGTCACACTCACACTCGAAACGATTTAAGAACATTTGAATATGTTTTAAATACAGACAATGATAAATACGTCATGGTTAATTTCCTATTGATTAGTAAATTTTCTTCATAATCTTCCTATTGAGCAAAATTGTCTATCCTTCTCTTTTAAGATTATTCAAAAATAGTTTAATATATTTTTTGGAAACTTTATAATTATGTATCCTCAGAAAAAATCAAAAATATTTTTTTAATAATAGGCATAATTAGGATATTCCTTTGATCATATTTCCCGCCAAGACGATTTAATGTACGTTAAAGACAATTAGCAAATCAATAAAGAATTTAATTACCAACCACAAGGCTGTACAGTGTAATACCTTTGCAATTAAGGAATAAAAAAAAAACTAAAATATTATCCTATTTATTATTTGTAAAAACTTAATTGGTATTTATAATTTAGATTTAATAGAAATATATTAAATTAAACCATTTATTTTCTTCTAAAAAAATTAAATTAAATAATATTTTAAAAGTGGATAATGATGTTGAATTTTTAAAAATAATTATTATAATACCTAGCTTGTTAAAAATCAGCTGTTCATCTGCCGCCATTTCTAATTCCATTCTTCAATAACACAGATAATATAAATTATTGCAGTGTTTGGCCAAAATCGATTCACTCAATCGATTCCTTATAAAATAAAATAATTACGTTAAATATTTATTGCTTTATAACTAAAATTGAATAACCTAACTACACGATTTAAGTAAACATTTTTAAATTAAAAAAATACGGTCGGAATAAATATAGCGTTAAATCTCGCTCCATTACATGGAATTGAATATTATCTTTATAAATAGCAATTCTTTACACCGTAACCTATTATTTACAAGAAAAAATATTTATTGTTTGATTAACCGAATTTATATGAAAATAAATGAATAAAAAATTGATTCATTACAAATTAAATTTTATTTATTTTTTGAAACCGTATAATAATAACAATCGTAATTTTTGAATGTTTCACATAATTAATAATAATAAATAATTTCAGTTAACCAAACTATAAATTGGACGTCAAATAAAAAACACGCTCTGTTACCAACTTTAAAATAGGATATTAAACCTTATTACAATAATATAAAGTTTAATTTCATTTTAAACAATAGTAGAGTGTATAAACATAATTTCTAGCTAACACCGTGGCTGTAATTCCTCAAAGAAGCGATATTACGATGTTGCCTAGTTCATAAATGAGCTTTAAAAAATAAATAATTTGAAACCTTCGATCATTAACTAGATACACAAAAAGATTGGTTGACAGTTCACCCATTTGAGCATTTGGGTGGACTTTTTTTGAATTTAGTTTCATAGACTTTTCGTGTTAAAAAAAGAATGTGTTGTTTTGTTTGTATTATAGATGCGCACTCGCTCCTGTTTTTGAATCGCTGTCATATTCTAGTCGCGAGTCCAGTGTTACTAGTCTTAAATAATTCAAGTTTAGTATGCGAGGTCAACATCGATTTTACCCTTTCTGATTTTTGGATATCTTTTGCATTCGGCACATTCGGATTCTCGAATCGATTTCCACTCTAGTCAGCGTATACCAAAGAGAGTAGTAGACTCGAGTATTGCGCTTGACTCGTAGTATCGAGTCGTGATTCGAATAACATCAAAATTGACTCGGCACATCACTAGTGATTAATGTGTAGTATTGTGCAAATAGTGCAGCACTGATCGCAATGAGTGCCAGAACAACAATGTTACACCGTGCCTACACTATACTCTTGTTGTCGACGTGTCATTTTATATGCGACTATGTATCTAATGAATTTAATGATCGAAGTTTAAAAAAAATGAATTCAACATATAATTAAAAGAATAACCTTTTCCCTAAACCATCACAAAATTCATTCTTTAGGTTATTCTCTAAATAATCTTTCGATAAACAAAATAATGTAATGTGACGTCACAAGTCACAAATAGATCTTAAAAATAAGTCAAGCATTTATAGTCAAAGTGAAGGCTACGTTAATATCACTGACGAATTTAGAATAGATTAACATTTGACAGTGTCCATTATTGGGGATTAAACCCGTAATTCGATATTACACAACTTTAGTATAAATGCGCAAACCATACCGAGTGCGTTGCCATATCCGTATGTTTCGCGCATTTGATTAAAGATTAATAGTTCTATTAAGGCTGTAGTCACATATGTAAGTAACTACGAAACAAAATGGCGTCCTTTATCCAAAAGTCATCTTCCGGTACTTATCTTAATTGACCGTTAATTTTCTTATGCGCAAATCATATGTGTTGCCAGATTAAAATATAATTTGCGCACACGTTTAACTGACAAATCATTCCTCTTAATTGACAATCCTTTTCATGTTTTCGTTGTAATTTTATTTACAATGACGTCACAATTTTAAAATTGCTAACCTCTGAAAGTTCCTAATTCAAAATTGTCGATCCATAACCATAGAGCAAAAAGGTGTAAAATAGGTCTTCGTTGTCTATGGACAAGATGTACCCAAGCTTTGGACCGACACGATTCTATTATTATGGATTTAATGGCACCAATTATACAAATAAAGACAATGCCCTACAACGTTACTTGTAATGATGACGTCATCACTTTCATTTGAACTAAGTATAGATTTAAGAACACATACTCATAAAATGTAAAATTATATTTTGATACAAAATCGATATTTATTCACGCGTCAGGTAGTATGTTTATAGTACTGGCAACACATACTCACAAAATGTAAAATTATATTTTGATACAAAATCGATATTCATTCAAGCG